>BHFT01006206.1:0-14964 GCA_004320025.1 Laticauda laticaudata
TAGTTGCAATGATACAAAGTTGCAAACATATGAATGCCACATAGTTACTACAGCAGATAACAACGGATGGAACATTTTCTCATCCGCTGTGTCCTTTTTACATATGTCTTGCATCCATCGTCCTATGTGACAGGCCCTTAAGATATCTGAAACAAACAATGCATTATGCATTGTATTTGGAGCTGAAAGATGAACTGAGTTTAACTGCATATGCTGATGCAAGTTTTGCTGTAGACATAAGTACACAAAAATCTACATCGGGTACTATTGTATTATTGGGAAAGGCATTGATTGGATGGAGGTCTATTAAACAGAAACATCTAAATTTGTCTAACAGTGGAGGCTGAATTCTCATGTTTTTCTTTACTATGTACAGATTTAGTTTTGTATGAGCAACTACTAATTGACATGGGAATTGATGTAACAGATTCTATTGTTATTTACAAAGACAATCAATCAGCAATACAAATGGCGTCAAATATTGCTGTTAAAAGAAGAATGAAACACACAGATTTAAGATATTTAAATGTGAGACAATGTGTACAAAGCAAGATGATTAAGCTAGAATACTGAATGTCAGAAAACAGTATAGCAGATCATTTTACAAAGGCCCAAGGCTCTATAAAGCATAAGGCATGCTGCAAGGATTATGGACTTAGAATGTAAGGTTGTACATATTGTCCTACCCAAAGGGGAGAATGTTAGGAATGTAAGTCACCAAACAGCTATTTGGGATGGAAATATAAAAAAAAAGGATAGACATTTTAATACTGTCTCTTTAAGGAGATGCTAAAATTTCAATTGGGTGTGGTTTCTCAAATGGCCATAAGATGGAGCCAGAAACCTGGGTTATTTAGTATCAGAAGAGAGTCTCAATGAAGTGAGTGAGTCTCTGTTTCCTTCTTCTCTTCTGTTGGAAGAGTTTTGCTGTTCCTCCATTTTTCCCTACTGACTTTTATTGCTGGATTTGATGTAAGTCTGTTACTGAACTATTTTTGAAACTGGACTTTGATATTGGAATTATCCCTGAAATGAACACTGACTGCTTTAAATGTGAATGACTTGGACTGTTTGTTTGGACTGTGTTTAAATGTTTATTGAAAGTAAAAACCTACATTAACTGTACAGTGTATCTGTGTGCTGTGTGTATATTATTCAAACATTTCTCTCACTATGTCTCCCTGTATGCGCTCATTCTCCTAATGGTGAATTACCTCAACATAAGGTATATGTGTGTACCCACACTGTCTCGAACATAAATCCTCTTCAAAATGTCCCAACATCGAGCAGCAGATTCTTCACCGCGAATATGGACTAATTGCTGATCACTTAGTGTCAGTCCAATTATACTAAGAGCCTTGCCATTATCCCAGTTAAAGTCAGCTATTTTCTTTTTATCTTCATTATTCAATGGGTCCCAAGCTGTTACAAATGGTGGACTGTTAACTACAGTCCATAATCCGTATTTACACAGAAGTAGGCTGCACTTCATAGACCAGGAATTATAGTTTGTTCCATCCAACCAGGTTATCTGGGATATACCGGTTGACTGTTCTTGTGCCATTGGTAGTTTAACAATAAACCGCAATCAGCTGGCTGAATATGAAACTGTATATTCACACTGATTCTCAATATCTCTCTGTGCCCATAATCAATGTTATGAGATGTTCAGAATAACCCTTGAGTAACAAGGATATGCACATGGAAATGTTTATGAAAGTAATTATGAATAATTATATAGCCACACACAGATACATTAAATTGAGTTAAAGTTTACTTTAAGAACAGCACAGTCCAGGTTATGTACATTTAACAGTCCAAATAATATCCAATTACAAAGTCTTCTTACCAGTTGCCTTTGTCATTTATAGTAAACAAAGATATCAAAGTATAATCACAGCTTAGATAGCAACAGAACGTCAGAGATACAGAATGTCAGAGAGAGACCATGTCAGAGAGAGCAAGTCATGATCTCTAGCTTCCTCTTATGGCAATTCACAGTACAATCAACCAATCAGAATCAATACAACTACAAACATACATTGTTGGTTTATATATTTACAACCCAACTAATTGTTGGACAGCTTCCTAACAGACTTAAAATTCAAGTCCACTGTCAGTTCAGAAAAATCACTGGGTTTAAGCCAGTGATTACAGCCCCAGGGTATTTATGAAAAAACATTCAAGGACAGAGTTTGATTTTCTGGAAGAAAATTGGGACAAAAATCTGACCTCTTTTTAGCTGACATATTGTTATGTCAGAGTTTCTGGTGATACAGAGTCATGCTTAGTTATGAGTAAAAATCTTTTGTAGATTTTCTCACTAGACTTGAGAAGATGTTACCACATTTTTGCAGGATCTTGGAAAACCAATTGCACAGATAAGTTGAGAACTGAGATATAGCCAGTATTATACCATTCTTGTAAGATGAAATTATGTTTTTCTTTACTTTTTTCGGAAACAAATAGGTGATGGTCTCTTTATTCTCTTATCATCTCCCCTTAGCCATTTAAAGGAATCTTAATGGACAAGGCATCTGGGAAGTGACTTCCCATTATTTCCAATCTGGAATTATCTTCTTTGATACACTTGGCATCTGAGGCTTAAACAGCTCCCTATTTTGTCTCACTCCTTGTCCTTTGTTCCTGCCAAGATATTGCCATGGCTGATAGCGTGGAAATGTCTGTCTGCAAGTCTTTGACAAGCATTCAGAAACTACCATATATAATGATTCTTTGTTGTCATATTTTCCCCTCTTCCTGTCCCCTTTTCACACTTTCAAACACCCACAAGAGACAAATGGCTTAATGATCAGCTTATAAAGTAATGTTTTGGAACTGAATCAGCAGGAAAATGAATGTGATAAGGATGCAGTGAAATGAATCTCCTCATCAATGGCATAAAGAGCATAATTTCCTGGCTATTTGTCATGGTGACAAGGGCAGAATCAGACTGCAGGCTTTTGAACTTCCAGCTTAATGGAATGGAACACAAGTGGGACCCTGAAGAGCGATACCAACCCAAGGCTGCTTCCCCCACTCAGGCCCACACTTCACAGGTAGGCAGCAGTTTCTTGCCTTCATCCTGATTCCTGAAGCAGACTGTGGCAGTCTGTTGTGTGTTAGGACTGACCAGAGTGAGAACTAAATAAAAGCATTCCCTTAAATTGAGTGAAAATGACAGCCAAATGCAACCTCAAGGCAGGTATGGATCTCCACAGAGTGTTTGCTTGGCTTATGCCCAATAATTTCCAGGACATGCAAAGGCATTATTACTCAAAAAAAGTGCAAACTGCTAAACCATATGTTCAGAAGAAAATATACGCTAATGGGACTGTAATCAATGTCATGAAAGTAAATATCTAATTACACACAATGAGATTTGTCCATCTTGGCATTCCCCCCTGTGCTGCTCATCTATCCCTCCGTTTGGCCCCATGAACATGTTTGAGGGCGCACATGGAGTAGAATAGATTATCATAGATTATTATAGATTATTATAGATTATTTTTCTTTTCTACTGGCAAAGCCATCATGTAATAAGTTTAGTATGGAGACCAATCCATCATGCATCTCAAATTGTCTCCCAGCTACAAAACATAATCCTAATGTCACTGAGATGTTCTGTGTCAACACCAGGGGAAATTAATTCAAGTAGGCTTGTGGTCTGTCAGAGTTGAGTTTTTTCTGGCCAGATGGGAAGAAATTAGTTTTGGCATATTATTTCCTGTAGTGAGCTGGAGATAGTTCTCAGATTTTCTGATGATGAATCTGAAGCTCTTAAGGAGCATTGATACAATGTGGTTTTTCTACTCTAAACTATATTCCATTGCTAGGACTGTTCCTAGTAAAATGAACTAATCACTTCATCATCACATTACCTAAAACACACTAGGAAGCACTTCAGTATCACTTTTTTCTTAATGCAACTATGCTTTGATACTTCTCTCTTCATCTGACAAAAGGATTTGAAGCTTGAAAGTAACAGACATGAAGTTCATACACTATGTATGCAACTATATTTAACTTTTGAGCATATGGTGGTGCAACAGTTAGAATGCAGTGCTGCACCAGGCTACTTTTGCTGACTGCCAGCTGCCTGCAGTTTGGCAGTTTAATTCTCTCTGGCTCAAGGTTGGCTCATCCTTCCATCCTTCCAAGATCAGTAAAACAAGGGCCTGGATTGTTGGGGGCAATATGCTAACTCTGTAAACCACTTAGAGAAGGCTGTAAAGCACTGTGAAGCAGTATATAAGTCTAAGTGCTATTGCTATTGCTATATGAAGATACAGTTTTTGCTCCCTGCCAAAAATTAAAGCAAATTTTCCCCTTTTCATAAAACCTTCCTCTTCCTATACTGGGGCATCAAGCTGGCAGCCTGCAGGCAGATGCCACATGCAGGCAATGCCTACCCAAGCTCTGCAAAGGGGAAAAACATCACAAAACTTCACATGATGTCAGTGTGACACAGCAAATTTGTCACCCATGTCCTATACCATTGTCAGGTGGTTCTTCTTGGAAATGGTATCAGTTACCAACAAAGAAACTGTGATCTTCTAGGGACATTTTCCAGGGACATTTTTTAAAAAGGTTCAACAAGCTTACTTAATTCTCATCCTCTATCCTAACATTTATCATCAAACCTATATTGTATTGTATTGTATTTATACTAATGTTTATTATATTAAATAACTGCCAACATCCCTCACAGATGGATTCTGGATTATGTACAATAAAACATTAAAATCATAAAAATATAGAAAAGTTAAAATCAACCTCATGGGTGCTTGCTCCTCTGCACACCCCAAACAAGACGACAGAGCCATGTTTTTACACCTTTTCAGAAGGCCAGGAGAGTGGGGACCTACTTCATCTTTTGGGGAAGAATGTTTCACAGAATAGAAACAACTGCAGAGGAGGCTCTCTTCCTGGATCCTTGAAAGTTTCAGTTGGAATTCCTTAATTGATACAGTCCACAACATACCTTCCCTGCCTGACCAAATAGGACAGGTTGATGTAACATGATGAAGATGGTTCCATTTACATCTGTTATCTCTTTGTTATACGTTGGTCTAATCCCTAAACAGCCTTATGAGCAATTTTGTTCTCCTTTGTTGTCTGAGTTATAATGAAGCCACCATTTAGCAACTTCAGGATAGTTGGCTTCTTGCTGTCAGATTTGTTCCAAACTGGTGCTGAAGCATTGGCTTTGCTTGCCTCTGTATTTGGAGGGAGGGAGGGAGGTGCTTTACCAGCTGCTGGATGGATAGAGACACTCACCATCTCTGCTGAGGTAGTGAAGCTACTGGGCTCTCCTTCTTTTTTTATCTTGCTTGGGTTGGGTTTGCTGAACTTAAGCTGCTCCACTTTCATCATTAGTTACCTGCCATACTGACAGCTACAAATTCCTCATCTGGCACAAATCTTTCTCCAATACACACCTACAATCAAATTTGCAATAGTGGCGAATATCTGTAGCTCAGGTGTGGGATGAGGGTGAAAATTCACTCTCAGGGTTTGTGGAATGGTCTCTGAATGTTTCAGTACCAGGCTAGGTAACATCTTCAACAGAATTTAAGGAGTGCCAGTGTTTTTCTGTTTATGAGGGCTCTAAATGTGGGTGTGTCAAGTGAGGTTCTTGTGATGGGTCAGATGTGTCATGTGATGAGTCTTGTGATACATCAGGGCAGGGCCTTTGGGAGATGAACTGCTGGTGGGGGGATTGCATGGGATGGTTGAGGGTTGGTGCTGACTCTGGTTGGCTGTGCAGTTGATTTGGATTCTGAAGGGTTCATAGGCTACATGTAGGTCAATGTGTCTATTGATAGACACATTGCTTGTGGAATGCCAGATTTTGATGAACTCATTACCATGGTGGATGGTAATGTTGTTGATGATTTTTGTGCTGTTCCAATCAAACTCGTGCTGATTGGTCAGTGTGGGAACAGATCAAGGATTTGGGCTGGCAGCAGAAGTGGTATTCAGCAGATTCTGACCAATTCTGGAGAACTGGTAGTGGAAATTTTGAGTAGCTCAGAGAAACCTCTGACTGGCCCCACCCCCATCTATTCTCTGTCTCCCAAGTCCCAGCTGATCATCTGCGTCTTCTTTTGTTGCCCTGAACAGGAGAACAGAGCTGGAAGTAGGTAGTAGGGTGGGGAGGGAATGGAATT
This sequence comes from Laticauda laticaudata, assembly GCA_004320025.1. Classification (NCBI taxonomy): domain Eukaryota; kingdom Metazoa; phylum Chordata; class Lepidosauria; order Squamata; family Elapidae; genus Laticauda; species Laticauda laticaudata. Next base: position 6,174 of record BHFT01006206.1, read on the forward strand.
TTTCAGTAACCTTTCCCCAGGAGATTTCACAGTATCCTTCCGCTGCCATGCCCACCAAGCCATGCCCACGAAGCCATACCCACAGAACTGGTAGTAAAAATTTTTTAATCCCACCACTGGATTGTAGCAATCGACTGTCAGCTGATGTTTGTGGGTCGTGGTTTTTAATTGATGTGATGTTCATCAATCAAGTGCTACAGAGTTTTTCTTTTTTTCACTGGAAACCAAGTACAGTTCAGTGCTTTTCAGATTGCTTTAAAGTCCCAGAGGAAAAACCAAAGAGAAGGAAGAGCTCATGGTTACCATAAAGTTTAATTTCTACTGCCTTTCAGTAGTACCGTAGTTTTTCATAATATTTTATCTGCATTGTAAGCAAAGACTTCACCTCTCTGGAGAGTTGTTAAATCTATACAAACAGTAATGTGGCAACTATATTTTTAAATGAAAAATCTAGATGCTCTATATCTGTGTGTTGCCTGAGCCAAAGCAAACTCTTGATCTTTAAAAAGCTACTTTGAAAGAAAAGGATGATGGGTGCAATGGTATTGTCTGTGCAGGTAACTAATATGCTGCAGAATGCCTACATAAACACAGTTCTGAAATGGCTCACAATCAACATCATCTCATTCAGTAATTATAAACATACACTCAATCAATTAGCTATTGTATTTTTACAAGAAAAAAGACCAGTTTTAGTGGCAAGTTCTGAATGAAAATAAGGTTTAGTTAACCTATGTTGTTTTACTGTCATCTACTACATAACATTTTTTTTAATTAAATCTATTTAAAAATCACTTGAGCAATTGTCAGTTCTTTCCCTTTCAAAATAGATTGCTCAGCTATAGGAAATAAGCTGTCTAGGTAAATTTGGAACTATCATACACTGAAATCTGCTTATGTGGACAAGAGGAGACACAGACAATCTAGCCCAGATGAATGTTGCAGACTGATTCATCTCCTTTTTTTGTCCTCTTCAGATTGGGACTTCTACAATCTTTTGATTTTCTTCCTTTTAAAGTTATTCCTTTTTTTAGCCTCAAATATATTTTGTACCCACATAGATCTTTTTTACTTGTGACTGATTTTCTTGAGTGTCTTAAGACCATTCTTTTTGTTAGCATTAGGAGTCACTGTAGTTCTAGAAACAGAGGTGAGGTTAGGAACTTGCTAACCCAGTAGGGCTTCCCACCTGTACAGAAGTAGTTATTATTTTTCCAGGGCTATCTACTATCTTTTGTTTCTGATCAGGGCTTTGCTTCAAAGCACTTGAGTAAAGAGTGCTTGTAAATTACCCAAAGGGCATATGTACCTTGCTCTGAAGATAGCCATAAGAGAAGAGGCATAGCATCAATAATACGATGTAAGATTACTAGAACCGACCCAATTATTACCCAAGATGAGACAGAAACAGCATAGAAAGTAAAGCAAAACTCACGAAGATGAAAGCAGTAATATCCATTAAAAACTTTGTAGAACAAAATCTTAACTTTTCACTTAAAGGATTATATGAAAACATAACATGTTATAGGGTTCTCATCCTAATAATGGAACAACTTTATCTAAAAAAAAAACACAGGTTCTTCCTTAGCAAAATCATTCTTCTTGCATTATTCTTTCCTGAGGGTTTATAATATCACTTAATTTATTAATAAAAGGAGGGCATAATCCTAGTGTTCCTTTCAGAGTCAGATTATATGACAAAAATGCAGTGGAGATACCAACTTGTTACTGTGGTCTGTGTACGGAGTTATCTCACCTGTTTGGAAGAAGAGCATCTGTTACACAAGAGCTGACAATTCATCAATCATGCTTCCTTCTCCTTGATCTGTTCTGAATTGCTGCTTTATCTTTCAAAATGTTGGTTCTTCTTGGGCTTCCACTCAAAGTATAATGGGAGGATAAGAAGAGGCCATGCATGTAAGTTCTGTTCCTGCACATAGTGTGTAACAGAAGTATTTGGTGTTCCATCATCTCATTCATGTACCAACAATGCAAAGGATGGCAGATTTTGGGGAGGGGGAAAAAAAGTAAACAACCTCTGAGAAAGTCCCAGTGAGAACTGCATATAGGTTTTAAATAAGATAAATGAATGTGCCAGAGCAATGCAAGTTTGATTATATTTAAATTCAATTTTACTTGAAGGGAGATTAGTTTTGAGACTTGCTTGTTGAAGGAGAAAAACACAACCCTCTTTTTCTATTATATCAGTAAGATAAATCTGTGCAAAAAAACAAGAGTTGGGAGCTTTTGCAAGGTTTGGTTGCATTTATGACACATTTAGAAAGCATCACACAGAGCACAGATTTGTAATGAATGCCAGAAAATGGAATTCAGTGTTTACCAGGCCATCACTACCAGTTTTGTATAATCTTCCCCTGCATTTCTGGCATTGAATCTGAAGTGAATCTGGTTTCCGTAACTGCTGCTGATTTGTTTCTAGTATGGGATTAACAAGATCAGTATCTCAAGCTTCTTTTAATCCATATAGTGGATCCCTTATTAGTAATTGCAGTAATAACCCATACATTTTTGCAATTATTTGTTTTGGGTGGTTCTAAACAATGGAGTATTAAATTCTTGAAATTACAGTAGTATAAGGCCATATTTTAGAAAGTCTAATATTTCTATTCCCTGGAGGAAATTTGATACCAAAGAAGTCATGGTAGTTTGATACATATTTGTAACCTTATCTTTATTGAAAGATTGGTACTGGTTTTGTGACAAAATCTAAATTAGGATCATATCCAGAAATTTGGAAGTGCAAAGAAATTTGTGTTGCAAGGCATATTCTGAATTCATTTGAAAATACAATTTTTCCTCAGTCAATTAATTTGATTAAAAAAATGAACACCATCTAGCCTACCTTATAATTCAAAGACTAATTGATTTTGGTCTGGGCATAGTACTATATAATTTGCAAATTCTATTCTATTGGTTAATGCAATAAATTAATTCAATCATAGGAGAAACATTTACAATCAGGTTTGTCTTTATAGCACCTTTTAGAATATAGGAAGGTGCTGCTGTAATATATCAGACAATTCAAAATAAGCAAGCAAGGCAGAAGGCTAGATGTGTAAGTGTGAGTTATCTCACTATGATGGTGCAACTAATAGAATATTTTACCTGAAGAAAACAGTTTGTGCTTCCTTAATGACTGCATTATTTTCAAAGAATACACTGATTAACCCAGAGAAATAACAAGGACAGGACTCCTCATGAGATGGGAAGCATCTTACAAAGGCTTGTAAAAAATGAGTTTGGCCAAACTGTGATGAGTTTGATCAAAAGGGCTTTGAACTAAATCCTGTGGGAGCTGGAGATGAAAACCTTGAAGTTAGAACTCCCAGAAAAAAACTTTAGAAGGATATAACAGTATGCTGTAATGGTCCCTATTAAACTACTCAATAAAACAAGCAGGAAAAAAATTGGCCTTTTTTGTTTATTCAGTAACTCTGAGATTGTGATAACTAAAGCCCAGCTAGGTGATAGAACCGAGCCAACTTTGGATGATGTAAAGAAACCTAAGTAGGGTTGGATCTTAGGAATGAGAGCCGTGGTGACACAGTGGTTTGAAGGCAGTATTGCAGGCTAACTCTGCCCACTACCAAGAGTTCAATCCTGACAGGCTCCAACTCAGTAGTCTTCCTTGACTCAGTCTTCCTTCCTTCTGAGGTCAGTAAAATGAGGACTCTAACTGTTGGGGGCAATATGCTGACTCTGTAAACTGCTTAGAGAGGGCTGTAAGGCACTGTGAAGCAATGTGTACATCTAAGTGCTATTGCTATTGCTAATGAATCCTGTAAGAACTAACAGGGCTAAAGGGAGGTTCAACTCAATTTGAGGTAATCTTTACCTTTTAATGAAAAATAATCAGGATGGGCTTTAACTCTTGGTATTGGAAGAAATGTATGACTTAATAGGCATAGTGGAATGTAGTGGGATGACTTGCATGATTGGAGAGCAAAAGTAGAAGGTTACAATTTGTTCAAAATGAATAGAAGAAATAAAAGGAGAAAGGTGTTGCCCTGTATGTTAAAACTATTTGTACCTGTTCAGAAATCTAGTAAATGAATTTGACAGGAGCAAAGAGTATTTTTGTTAAAATAAATGGAAGCACAAGGAAAACACCACCCAAGACTTTTGCTGAAATTGGCAAAAGATGTTGAAAATAATAAAAATGGTCTTGAACACATTGCCTTCATCAGCTAACATCCAAATAAGCATGAAAAACACACCAGATGAATAATCAAGGAAGAAATAATGTGGAAGGATCAGAAAGAAATAAAAAACCTCCACCAAGACTAACACTACTACTACCCATAAACAGCCAGAAAGCTCCACTCTCCCATGTACTGATGCTATCATTTAGCCTCATCATGGAATAACTGTAGGGAAATTCTTCATTAGGCTATAAAAATCATAAGCAAAGGTATCAAGTGGAGGACATTTGGCTGAATGACAGTTCTTGAGAAATAGATCTAAAAATAATAACTGATTGCAGAGTTTATGTGTAGCTTTGAAAAATGGGTTCACTTCATATGTAGAATTTATTTTATTTTCCATATCCATATCCATATCCCTTAAAATTGTTTTCTTAGTATCATTGTCTTCTTCCTTCCAAGAACTAAGGGAAGTAATCATGTTGCTTCCTCTTTTACTGCTTTAAAGCATCTTTCATTCTTTTCCTGAAGAGCTTGTGCTATGACAGTACCTGAGATTAACATTCTTTGCTGAGCATTGCAGGAGCAGGCTACGAGGACTGAAGATTATCCAGGCTAGAAAGACCTAAGGTCTGCTTCAAGCAACTTGAAATCCCCTAGGCTTCCTTGGTGAGCAGCTTTGGGGAGGTCATTGTTACAGAGAAACTGTCATAGGTCTCATTGTAACTACAGTTGACTGGAGATAAACAAAACATTCCATTTGTATCTCCATAACTGTATAGTAAATACTATGAATCCAAAATAATACTTACTAAAGTGCTTCCAGACTAGGCAGCTTTAGTTTGTTTCAGAAGTGTAGACCAGAGTTGTCAAATTCCTGGCCTGCCAGCTGGATGCATCACACACTAGTCATGCCCATGCCTGGTTTAGCAAAGGGGAAAAAAGTCCCGATACGTCATGTGACACTGCCATGATGACGTGAGTTTGACATACCTAGCGTAGACAGTCCAGAAACTATCTTGGAAGCACTAGTCAGTGCTGGAGAAGTCTTCAGGAAGCTGTTCCCTGTAGTATTAAGTCTAGATGGTTTGGAGTCACTTCAGTTGCTTTACATTGCCTCCACAGGCTGAATCCAATCTACCTTGCTTCTACCCCTACAATTCTAGTGATTAGAAACTGAATTTGATTCAGCAGTGTGATGTCTCTGCAAATAAAGCAAATTTTAGCTGCATCAACAGTGACATTATTTCTGAATCTTGGGAATCAACAATTACATTTACAGATTACAGATTCCACACCAGTTTTTAAGAAAGATTAAGAGAAACCAGAATGTGTATGAAGAGGGGCAACAAAAATGATTCAGACTGGAAACTCGAGTGATGAGAACTGGATTTGTTTAGTTTTAACAGAGATAGCTGTGTTAAAGAATATGGAAGTTCACCAACACCCCAACAGCTATTGTTGAAAGCATGCCCCATTCTTGCCTGATTTTGAGAGGCAATATGAGAATGCTCTTGTGTGCCCTCCAGACCCTTCAGAAGTTATGTGAGCATGGGCATGCTTTTGAACAGTTTTTGGAAGATGCAGAGGCCGTGGAAGAACATTCTCCAAAGCCACTTCAAGACTGAAGGCTTGAAGACTTAGGTGGCCTGGAGCAGCCTTGGGCAGACCACAGGGCAGTGGTTGAATTAAAAAAAATTACTACTGGTTCTGTGGCCGTGGCTTGGTGGGCATGGCAGGAGAAGGATACTGTAAAATCTTCATTCTCACCCCACTCCAGGGGAAGGATATTGCAAAATCCCCATTCCTTCTCCACCCCACTAACCTGCTTTCCAGATCCCTTCTCCTGTGCAGGGCAACAAAAGAAGACCCAGCTGATCAGCTGGGACTCAAAAGACTAGATGGGGGCAGGCCAGTCAGAGGTGGTATTTGCTGGTTCTCTGAACTTCTCAAAATTTCCACTACCGGTTCTCCAGCACTGGTCAAAACCTGCTGAATACCACCTCTGCCATAGGGGCCTCTCAACAAAAAGAGACCACATGGCACATGGCAGATCCTGAGGAGCACTGAGCCATGATGGCAATTATGCCAATCCCAAAGCTTTTGAGTGGTACTGGTCATGTTAGGGCTGAAATCAAAACCTGGGCCTCAACTTCAGGCCCATCCCTGGAAATGTTGCTCAGTGCTGACTTCAGTGTTCAGGGTGACCTAGATGATGGGAAGATAGATAATTATAATTATTATCTTATGTTTGGGGGAAGTGGAGTTAGGCACTTTCTGAAAACCCCTGAAGTTTTGCCATCACTAGGCTAGACTTTTTTCTCCCTGAAATGCTTCAGTTTGACTTTTTGTACTAAGTAGGAGGTAGGATTCATTACTCTAAATGGCCCCTTCCAATTCTATTTTTGTAATCCATGCTGAGTCTTAAAGGCAAATTGAATAGTTTCCCTTTGTCTTTTCTTTTGCCAGGTATTCATGATGGTCTACCAATTTCAAACAAATTAATTAAAATGTAATTAATTAATTGAACAAATTAATTAAATTTAAAACAAATTATTTTATGATCCAGTAAGTATTACTGATGGCAGTTACAGAAGCCATTGGCTGATTGGAGAGTACATCATTAAACAACGAGGACTTTGTTTAAAAAAATAGATAGGTAGACTTAATTCACTGTATTGAAACATCCATGGAATATATATTCCTTCCTGAAGAGAATGTTTCTGATTTTCATTGTATGCTCCCTCCCAAAGGATTTGGTATCATATGTCACTCTAGGGCAACATGTTGCAAATGCCTACATACACACACACACACACACACACACATACACATACACACACACACACTGGAATCAATTTCCAGTTAGTTTCCCTCCGCACAAACAACTTTTTTTTAAGTTGCAAAGAAAGCAGAAGAACAGGATAATACAAATACAGTTTGGGATGTAGGATAGCTTGGTCTATTGTTTAAGATGTTAGAGAAGAGGTGTCAAAGTCATGTTGTCATGGCAGTGTCACATGATGTATCATGACTTTTTCCCCTTCACTAAACTGGGCACTGGCATGGCCAGCGCATAATGCATCAGGCCCACAGGCCGCAAGTTGACAGCCCTGTGTTAGAATAAGAAAAGCAAAATTAGTGTTTTAGTCTACTCTGACCATGGAATTTCACCAGGTGCAAATCACTCTTTTAGCCCAACCTAAGTTGTAAGAGATTAGATAATTTAATGAGATGAAAGTCTTGGAACCTGGCTCCCAGCTTTAAAGCAATAATCACAGATAACTATATTTCCTCTTCTTTTGAGATCAACTCAGCCAGTGTTCATTCTGAAGATAATATCAAGCTTTAACTAAACCTTTTAAAAAAACACCCTTCAATTACTTCCTTTTTAATAATAAAATATAATGGATCACAGTTTAGCTTATATTAGATTGCTATGCTAATAACATACTGTTAGTTTCTAGGTGTGTAATAATCATTATTAAGTATGGGGTAAGTTAAAGGAATTCTATAATATTTGTTTAAAATAAAAAGCTGTTAATTGAAAGAGTGTGGAATATACCTTATCATAAATTCATTTCATGCAGAAAGTATTTCATAATACTGATGTGAAAGAGACACTCCTTGTTATGTTCCCTTCATTCATTTGCCAGTGTTAATGCTTTATTACTAGTAGTAAAGTAGTAGCTGTAGAATAGCTATGTAATAGATAACAATACTCATCTAATTAATTAATTGTGTATGTTTGCACCCAAAGTGGAATATATTAATGAGAGGAATAAATCAATCCTTCCACAATGTTGTTAAGAATTTGTATGGATTTGATTTTTCCTGTCCTAAAGTGTAACTTAGTCTTCCCCATCCTATAGATGTTAGGATATGTTGGAACAATCTCTCATCACCTATAGACAGAAAGCAGGCTTGAGAAGATACCAATAGGAACATTGCCAACATGATGTGTTCAAGCCAGTTTATAATAATTAAATTGGTAAAAGGGACATTAGGCAATAAAGTTGTACTTCGTATTTCAATAAACAATAATGTTACTTATTATATTTCAATAATACAATTACAACATTTCAAAAAGAAAGCAGTTGCACAGTGCTACTTTTAAAGGCTTCAGGAAAAAAGATTAATTTAAGAGATTGCAGCAGTAATATTAAGAATGTTGGCTGAAGATGGTCAGCTAAAATATGGCATGTCTTGCCAAAATAATTTAATAATAGTGCACGTAGAGGCGGTTATTTTTCTACCTACTATTTAATTGTTGTAGATTGCCATTTTTAAACATAAATATTTGCCTTTCTCCCATTCTATTATATGGAAAGATCAAAGCATGCTCAGGTGGGTCTATGACAATTCACCATGACCAACTCGCCACAGCCAAGTTATCCCATTGCAGGTTGACCATTGCAAGTTGTCCTGCAGCAAGTTGGCCATGGTGAATTGGCTGTAGTGAGTTGTTTCATTCTGTGCTCAGGCTGAGCAAAGGGACAATATAATCACATCTGATCAAATGAGAAATTCCTACTCAGAGACATTTGTGTGTGTGTGTGTGTGTGTGTGTGTGTGTGTGTGTGTGAGAGAGAGAGAGAGAGAGAGAGAGAGAGAGAGAGAGAGAGAGA
>BHFT01006206.1:14975-29038 GCA_004320025.1 Laticauda laticaudata
GAGAGAGAGAGAGAGAGAGAGAGAGAGAGAGAGAGAGAGAGAGAAAATGAATCAACAAAAATGAGATGGTGGCCTTAAGCATGCAACCAAAACCTTGCTCATGTTGACATACACGGTGTGTTTAGCCTATATAAAAAGGGCAAAAACTTTAATTACATTTTTGTAGCTATCAATCTGACTATTTTGTCACCCTTTTTGTCATACTTTTGTCATCAGGCCTGGGGGTCTTAGTAGGCCTGGGAGTTATTATAATTATTATGCATCCTTATATGCCTTTGGTTTTTATATTTTTAATGATTGTTTTAACTTGTACATACATCTATCTATCTATCTATCTATCTATCTATCTATCTATCTATCTATCTATCTGTCTATCTGTCTATCTGTCTATCTGTCATCTGTCTAGATTCATCTCTATCCATTTAATTTTTATTTAATTGTAAGTGCCCAGAGCCAGTTTTTTTGATGGATGGTCATATAAATTGATAAAATCTGCAATCTAATTAAGGCCTGGTCCCACTGGCGCCGACGGATGCAAAATGTATGCATAAAGGACACAGAGGATGAGCAAAATATCGGGGGGGGCTTCATCCGTTGTCATCCGCCCTCCAAAAAGTGGTGAAAATTTGCATAAACAGAACGGAAAAGAACGGAAAAGAAAGGACGTGGTAGTATGTAGCGGGGATGTTAAATGGATGTTCATAGGAAGCCTAGCGGGATGAAAGCGGATGGAAGCGGATGACACCTCCGAAGGGTTCCAGGGGATAATTTCGAAGCAGATGCATAGCGGATGAAGCAGATGCATCATGTATGCCTAAAGGAAAGAAAGGGGATGCTGCACAGATGTATATCGGATGCAAACCATTCACTGCGCATCCTTTCTATTTCCGTGATACTAATGCTGTGTAGACGTTCCGTGTATCTTTTGTTTCCTCCCTCTTTCCGTTTTCAGCTGCAGCGGATGTGAGTTGCGGAGGATGGCCAAGAATGCAGAGAGGATACAGCGGACGTTTTAACGGATGCTAAATGGACATAGAACATTGTTTGCTCATATGTCTGGATTTACATCGTACAGAGCAGAAGTCATCCATTCACAAAGTTTTGTGCAGCTCAAAACTTCTTGCGTGGATGAAATCGCAGTGGACGATGCTCGACAGATAGAGTGCATGAAACACGATGCAATGAGTACAGAACAGATGCATCGCGTTTTGTCCAATGGATGGCAAGCTTTTTTTAATGTTTTACATCCTCTTTGCATCTGTAAGTGCAGTGGGACCGGGCCTTTAAGTCTGTTAAACTGCTCAGCTTTGGCCATCACCCTTTAGTTTATGTATGCCTGTTAACTGCTTATATTTTACTGTTTTTTAATGAATGGTTCATGTTTAAATTAGAAATGCAACATTAGAAAATAATATTTAATATGGAGGCAGACATTTCCCGAGTCTTGGCATTCACATATTTAGTTCAGATACAACAAGAGATTTATATTACTGTTGAAGCAGTCCCTACTGTGGGACTTGTTCATGAAGCTGAGATAGTTTAATTAGAATCAGCTCATCTCTTATGCATTTCATTGGCCACCTTCCCTTTCTACCAGTGACCTTGAGGCAATACCCATGCTCCTTTTCTCAGAATACTGATGGGAAAGAAACAGAGAATGGCCGAATACCAATCAGGGGATGTAATAGGTGCGAAATCATTCAGACTTGCTTCGTCTTTATAGAGGCCCAGCATACTACATCTATCATTTCCTTACTGGAACATTTCTCATTATGGCCAGATATTCAGCCTCAGAATCAAAAGAAGGAATGGGAAGCAGCCACTTGATCATCAAGTCCACCCCATGCTCAGTATATGAACCCAAATTGAAGCAACCCAGAGAATTGGCTGTCTGGCCTCTGATTGAACATGTGTCATGAAGAGAAGCACAGTGCCTCACTAGGTAATTTGTCCCACTCTCAAACTACCATGTTTCTCACAAAATTAGGCCAGGCCTTATTTTTTTTGGCACCTGAAAAAGATGGCTAGGCCGTCTTTTTGGGGGTGACTTAATTTCCTCCCCCACCAAGAGGGGCCCATACGCACTTACCTCTCCACGAGGCCCCTTCTATTGGCAGATGAAAGCTCCCTGAAGGCAGAGTCCCCAGCCACTTCAGGGCAAGGCATGTCTGCCCATGTCCCCTCGCCTTTAGACAGTCTCTTTTGGGCAATGGAAGCTCCCCAAATGCAGTCACCAGCCACTTTGATTGGCTGGTAGAAGCAGCCTCGTGGTGAGCACACACACACACACTCCCCTCGCCGCGAGGCCACTTCTACCGGCTGATCGAAGTGGCTGGTGACTGCATTTGGTGAGCTTCCATCGCCCAAAAGAGACTGCCTTAAGGCAAGGGGACATGGGCAGCCACGCCATGCCCTGAAGCGGCTGGGGACTCTGCCTTCAAGGGAGCTTTCATCTGCCGATAGAAGTGGCCTCGTGGTGAAGGGAGCGTGTGTTTGTGTGTGCTTGCCCTGAGGCCGCTTCTACCTGCCGATCAAAGTGGCTGGTGATTGCATTTGGGGAGCTTCCATCACCCAAAAGAGACTGCCCTGAAGGCGAGGGGACATGGGCAGACATGCCACGCTCTGAAGCGGCTGGGGACTCTGCCTTCAAGGGAGCTTTCATCTGCTGATAGAAATGGCCTTGTGGTGAGGGGAGTGTGTGTGTGTTTGTGTGTGCTCGCCCCAAGGCTGCTTCTACCGGCTGATCAAAGTGGCTGGTGATTGCATTTGGGGAGCTTCCATCGCCTGAAAGAGACTGCCCTGAAGGCGAGGGGACATGGGCAGACATGCCACGCCCTGAAGCAGCTGGGGATTCTGCCTTCAGGGAGCTTCTATTGGCTATCAGGATATTCTAGCCTAGGCTACCTGCAGGGCACTCCTAAAGGCAAGTTTTCTCCCCATCCCCCCCACCCTTCCCCCTCATTTCTCTTCACCTCGTGTAGTTCTAACGAACGATGTGAGAAATGGCAGGGAAATGCATGGTTTAAATANCAGGGCTTAATTTCACCTCATGCCTAGAAATCATGTTGGGCCTTCCTATTGGTGGAGGCCGTATTGTTGGAGAAACATGGTACTTTTACTGTCAAGAAAGTTCTCTTACCATTCTATGCATTTGCAAAAATTTCAAATTAGCAAGCAATCATCTGTAACCTAAAATCACCATTTTGTCACTACATTCTGTATTGAGCAAGGCTTAGCCTTCTTGGGGACTATTTTGAGATATTTTAAAGATGCTCTTACATCTTTTTAGGTTATCTCAATCACCCTTTGTAGAACTTACTTTCTAGTTCCGTGATCATTCTTGTTCCCATTACCAAACTCATTCTCAGACTAAGTACATATTTCTTCCATAATGACTCATGTACCACCCAGGGGAGTGGAGAGGTGTCACATGGGATAAAGTAGAAATCAGTCACTCTTCTTTCCTTTCTCTTGGAAGCCCAGATACCAGAAGCATCCAAAATTGTCCAAAGGATGGTCTTATAAATAAAAAATAGCATATGTTTAGAAGCAACCTGGAGGCACAATCATGTTGATCAAACATCTGTTGAGGATTAGTATACGGACATGGGAATTCACAGGATAAGGCAGGGGATGAATAATACCAGAAGCAGGGCAAATATCATAAAAGATGCACCATATACTATTTGCATCATGACAGTGTTAATGCAAATTACCCTGGGCCATAATGTACATATTGCAAGCAGAACTGTTAAGTTTATAATTAAGGCTGTTGAGCTAAGATTTCAATTACATTGAACAAATTGGGGTTCCCTATCAAGGTGACACATTTATCAGATTGCTGACTCTGCACTACCATTTTTGTATTTTATCACTGTGTTTTTCTTTCATCAAGCTTATTCCAGAACTAGATCACATATTTTACTTTTCTTTTAGTTTATTGATACAATTGTAAGACTAATAAATTAATAAGCCATAGTATAATATACCATAATAGTGCAAATCACATCATTTATATCATTTATATAATGATATACATGTTCAATGGTGGGATTAAAAAAATATAACAACCGGTTCACAATGGCCAACCTGACCCTGGGTGAACTGGTTGTTAAATTACCACCACCCCCACTTCTATCAAAGTGGATCCTGGGCAATGCACTGCAATGGAGAAATGGACAACAGAGCAGCTAGCATGAGGGAAGAAGGAGGAACATGGAGAAGAAAGAAGGAAAGTGGGCTTCTCTTTCCTTTCTACCGGCCATTCCATTGCCCATTTCTCCATTGTAGCACAGCGTCCAGGATCCATATTGGGGTGTGGGGTAATTTAACAAATACCTCTATGGTAGGACATTTTCTGTTATCACAGACCACAAACCCCTGCTAGGGATCCTGGCAGGGAACAAACCAACCCCAAACATCCTATCGCCAAGAATGTATGAGGTGGGTCAGAATTCTCACTGCATACAATTACACACTCATCATCGCCCGAGGAAAAACCATCAACCCATGCGGATGCCTTGAGCCATTTCGCCGCTTGCCCAACAAGGAGGTGACCCAACTCCTACCATCTCCCACTCTTCAGATTGAGACATGGACGAATCTGCCACTAAGCTCGCCAGCAGATGTCACTAAAGCTACCGTGAAAGACCCGCTGGCAGCTCTCAAATCGATTGGGTAGGTAAGGGCTGGTCGGGTTGATAGCCGATAGAGGCGAGGACCTTTTTAACCTTTTTCGCAACCTGGCAGACTGAACTGTCCATTGAAAGGGCTGTATACTGTGGGCGAGACAGGGGTGTAATTCCAAAAGTTGCAGGAGAAGTTGTTGGTGTATGTTGCACGAAGGGATACCCAGGCATAGTCAATAATGAAAGCCTCTGTGCCAGGAGTTACGCCTGCGTCGCAGGGCCTGGATGCCAAAGACATTGAAAAATGGTGGGGTTCGCAACATGCCGATGAACTGCCAAAAATCAAGGCCTAACCCCCCTTCTTGCACCAGATCCGGGAATGGGAAACTCCCAGAGCCCATGGGCGGAGACATGGCATATTGACTTTGCTGGTGGCCAACGAAAGGGAAACATCATAGTTTATAATTTGTTGGTTCGCGTATTCAAACTGGCTAAGAAGGCGTGCGTGTCTGTACGCGCGTCCACAATCAACTATCCTGAAGCGGTCGATAAAAACAATTGAAACAAGACCTGTGTTTGCTACAACGATGGCACCTGCGAGATCGTATAGTGTCTCTGTACAATGCCCCAGTTTACTGCGTTTCAGCCTGTCGAGCAATCACCTGGCCTGCGGCAGGGCATACCAACATGCCCTACAGGCATTGGCTCATCCGGCTTCAATCGATGAACGCTGAAGGCGCTGATGGTTCGTCCTATACTTAAAGAGGCCCTAGACCAACTGGACATGGGTCGATGTCCAAGATAATGTCATTAACAAACTGTTAACAATTCAGCAATTTATCAGCCGTAGCACAAACCACTAACAAAGCCCTAGCTGAACTCGTCATGGGAGAAAATTGTGTTTCTAACCATAGATAGAAGCTACACCCCACCATATACCTGTTGAAATAAAAACCCAGGAACGTCGCTTCAAGTAAATATCACGTCCTTTGCTCTTGGCGGAGCTTAGTCTACCGCAAAAAATCTTTACTGGGAGACCCATTAGTGGCTTTCAACCACAGTTACTCAAATCACAAGACCCCGGTCATGACGATCGCACTAGACAATGGCAGACATGGAAGTGGACATCGACCCGGCTTCGCTCGTGAGGACATTGAAACGCAATACTATAGCAACTCTGGAAACACAATAAACAATCCAGTAAATAGAAACAACCAAAATATCGCAAAAATAATCAAAAAGGGAGAGAGAACAGCCAATAACACGGACCAAAAACTACAATACCAAGCCCGAATTAGGAAACTTGGATAAAACCAAAAAGATCGTCGTTACCATTAGCAACCTCCGGAGAAGAGAACCTGGTAGTAGCAGGGGAGCAAGGCGAGGCCTTCCTGGAAGGAGACAGCCAGGCAGCTCGAACCAACTGGACAAAGCCAGGAGGGAAGCAGGCAGAGCACCTTCAACCAGCCTGAGAGACCCAGGCGGAGCAGCAAGGCTGGACTCACCTCCTTCCAGGAGGTTCCATGGAGAAGATGCTGTCCGAACCAATGGAAGACCACGCTGAGACTGAGCTGCGCCAGGTCAAGTAGGACCCACAAAAGCCCACTACCTGCGTGACTATTGTTTCGCACTTGGACGAAACCAAGGGGGGAGGGGTGTTGTGTATGGAAATTAGAAGACTCCAAATAACTAAAACTGATTGGCCGAACAGTCCGCTCTTGGATTGGTCAGTTAAGCACCATTTTGATTGGCCCGCCTAACGGCGGGAATTCTTAAAGAGCTGTCATTGGCTGCAAGCCTCAAGCAGCCTCGATAAGAAGGGCTTCCGCGGCTTCGGCAAATGTTCCGCTACAAGTCACTATACTGTTAAAATAAAGAGCTATTTGTTGGAATACCGGTCTCGCGTACCTTATTATCCAAACGGAACACATCTCAATTTTGATCACATGACAATGGGGATGCTGTAGCAGTCTTGTAAGGGTGAAAAACAGTCTTAGGTCATTTATTTTTCAGTGTCATTGTAAGTATGAATAGTCACTAAATGAACTGTTTTAAGTCAAGGACTACCTGTATTGGAGAAGGATGGCAATAGAAGTCAAATACTCTCTGACATAGCTTTCAGGTTTTGACTCCAAAATACAGATGATATACGCAAGTATGTTTGCATAACTTCTGCCCCACAACTAGTTCTGCATGCAACTTAGTTCAAAATATTTTTTTAGCCTAAGCCAGGGAAGGCATGCTTGCATTAAGAGCTACCACACAGAACTGCAAATGCTAAAACATATCTCTATAAGAATATTTTAATGTGCTTTTTTAAAAATTAGCATTTACATTCATCCTTGGAGAAATCTAGTTTCATTTCATATAATTCAATTTGCTTTAGTTTAGTCCTCTTTTGTTCATTCTGACATACATAATTCCCTCCCATTTTTGTAATTTGGTATAACTCATTGGGTGCTGAATCTCATTCTGGATTTTTTTCCCCTCCCAAAATATCTTGAAGTGAAATGTTTAATAGGCAGTGAAGATTTGGCCTGGAGCTAATCAGAGAGAATATGAGCTACTGCTAAGATCTGATAAAATTGAAGAAGTAAAGAGGTTTTTGTTTAAACAAGTTTCCTAATCTAAATTAAAATAAGCACAAACTTTTAAAAAGGGAGGCAATGGTACTTTTTACCAGACAATTATCCTTTTCTGGTAATTAGAATCCAAATCAATCCTTCCTTCCTTCCTTCCTTCCTTCCTTCCTTCCTTCCTTCCTTCCTTCCTTCCTTCCTTCCTTCTCTTATTCATGGAGCAGCTGTATACGACATGAATCTAGATTATTAGACCAGCAATCAATCTAGCCTTCTTTTGTTTTAAAGGTACTCTTCTCTAGGGCAGGACAGATCACTCCTGCTGCGACAGAGACTCTCCTTTTTTTTATTTTGCCCTTGAAAAGTTTCCGGTTGCCTTCTATGCTCAAAATCATGTAATATTTCGAACCAAAAGGCTCTTGTTATCCTATGTGAAATTTAATCCCCTGCTTCTTCTTCGACAATATCATTATTCAAGACTAAGATGTTTCGACCACATAACTTGGTTCTCCTTTCATAACACAGTTGTAGCTGCTATACAGTTGTGTGGTGGGATGGGTGTGGCATGCACACGATACACACATATCACACACACACACATTTTATACTGTCTTGTGGTGTTGTGCAATATATATATATATATATATATATATATATAATGTTTTTGTATATATATTTGTATAATATATATATATATATTATAGTGTATATATAACAAATTTAATAGTTCAGAGTTCAAGTCCAGTTTAGGTTTGAATAACATGGTTTCATCCCCATCAAACATCTTTCAAAAAGCTAAATTACTATATTGATGAAGACACATACTGTATGTGTTGATCTGTTCTACATTAACCTGGAAACAAATGTCATATTCATTAAAAAAATAGCTATCTGTTTTTCCATCTATCCATTCATGTAAATTTTAATTTCTTTGGTGTAGTAGTTAAGACATTGGACTAGGCACCGGGAGACCCAGGATCTAATATATACCTAGACATGTAGACTCTCTGATTCACTTTGACCCTGTCATTCTTTCAACTTAACCTCAATCTCAGTGTTCTTATTAAGGAAAAATACAGGAAAAGAGAACCCTGAGTCCTTAAAGGAAAAGGATGATAAACACTTATATTTTTATAGAACAGTAAAATTTTGGCTGAGTTAATAGTCAATCTCAAACTAAATCAGAATAAAAAAGAGAATTGATAATATTGTGCATCAATCTTATAAATTAAGGTGCATTCTATATTCTCTGGGAAGGTAAGATATCTGGAATGGCATGATATAAGAAATTGGATTTGAATTCAGAGAGGAATTTCTAAATATTGGTGGTAGGGAAGAATTTGATCTTAAATGTTTCCTCCTTGTCTCTGTGGGTTTTCCTCATGTCTTTCCCTTCCTAATACCACAGCTTAAGGTCAGGCCAATTGTGCTGTAAAAAAAATTAAGTGTGAGAAGGAGATGTATACCAGCTGTGGAGCTACAGAAATCATTTCATCCTCTTCTGTGGAAATTGAAGGGATATAAAATCACATCCCACATTCAACCTCCATTGCTGGCATGAACCTAGTGAGACATCTGAATATTCTAAAGAAGCCCCTAAAATAATCTTACCACTTTTAGGACTTAACTGGAATTAAAATCATAGGCTACATTTAACAGTCCTACGCATCATCATCTCAGTCTGTGGCAGAATGTTTCGTGACTGATGCTAATCAATCAATCAACATTTAATGTTTCTAAGTTGTCATATTTAGGGTGGTGTATACAGACTGTTAGCTCATATAAGGCAGATTTAAATGTGAACTTGAAATGTATAATAGGATACTTAAGTTGGTTGAATGCTTGACTCCAAGATATATGTAGATGGATAGCAATAAATATGTCTGATAGAGATGAGAGCAAGTGTTTTGGAAGCATTCTTATTAATGTATTGGTGGAGATGACTGGGTGATTTTTCTCATTTATTTCTTTTTAAAGGTTACACTACAGCCTCCAGCATTCCTGAGCACAATGGTTAACTCATTTAGTAATAAATACTTTTGCTCAAAACTTGTGTGACTTTCACAAAATCAGTTAATACATATAAAATCAATTCTTCTCCTACTTGGCAGACTTGCATTCCCATAAAAAACATTGTGATGAAAACATGATTATCTCCGTAACCCAAGGTATATCTAGCAAAACATTTCATTCTGTGCTATGTGAAGGCCAAGATGACATGCCCCTTTGAAATCAGGCTTGTATAGCTATGGACCATGAGCTTCACCTACTCTGAATCATTCTCCCAGCAAGCCAAAATCAGACCACTAAAATTCAACAAAATAGCCAAAGTTCAGCTACAGGATTGTGGGTGGTTGTTTTTGTTTGTTTGTTTTTTAAATTGGGAGGTCTGTCTGTATTTGTGTCAGAAGCATCCACAAAGCTAACTGAATGGTGCTTCTAGATGGAAAGGGTTTGCTGGTGAAAATACTGTTGCCCAGGGAATGCCCAATTGTCAAAAGTAATGCAATCTTCAGGGAGGATCCTTTCATGTCCCCCAAATTGGGAGGTAAGGGTGGAAGAAATTAAAGTAATTTGCCTTCCAAAGTCAATGACGAACCCCTTAGCGAATTTAGGACAAGATCTAAAGGTGGTAAGATAAAGTGATTTGCTTCCTAAAGAATTCATGACCCTCAATCATTCCCCTGCATCTACTCAAAAATGACTAAACCAACAACCACAAAATGAACTGAACAATTTTGGCCACATATAATTCAATTACTTCATCTTTGGGTGGCCTCCTGTGCCCTTTCCACAATCAATAGCATCCCTGATCATCCCCAAATTATCTACCTCTGCTGTGAGATCTGAAACTTCTTGCAGTTTTATAATATGAAATAAGATACCATGCCAATACCAAGCCATGTAAATGACTTTGGCTGCAACTTTCAATAATGGGGGGAAAAAAGGAGAAGATCCTGGAGCTGACCCAACTTGAAGTAAGAAAACAACAATCACCATCACAACAAAGGTTCATTTGCAGAATAATTATCCCTGAGAGGTGGGATGAATAATTTCAATAATACTCAAGAAGTATTTCAATAACATCCAAGAATGGTTGTGGCTATACTTTTGCCAAATGAGCAAACTAAAGTAAAATCTCCTCAATGGGACTCATGTAGAAAATTAGTCCTGTTTGTCTTTCTGACGTCCACCTAACCTCCTATAAATTACTACAACTTCCCAAGAAACATACTAGCACCTCTAATTTATTAATCCCTCAGGTCTTTGCTGCAATGACCTGAGCAAGGGAGGAAAAGTGAATTTGAAATGCTGACTTTATATATTTTGAGCTCACCCTATCTTCCAGATTTGAAGTTTCTTTTTTTCTTTTTTGCCCAGTCTGCATAGTGGGATTGCCATTACCTTCAACTTCTGGTCTTTGAAATTTTTGCTTTTGAAAAAAGATATCTCATGCTGAGAATGTCAAAATAAGAAAATAAAGGTGTGCAGACTTTAACACAATTCAGAAGTGCCTGGACCATGTGTGATCTCTTGCTATTTTAAAATCAAATATGATTTTTGGGCATGACAGAAGATATCACCTAGATAACTGTTGAGGTAATTCCCAGTTAGGAGAATGAGCGCATACAGGGAGAGGTATAGAGAGTAGTGTTGGAATAATACACACTCAGTACACAGATACACTGTACAGTTAATGAAGGTTTTTACTTCCAGAAAGGTTTAAGCAAAGTTCAAAATAAGCAGTCCAAAAGTCATTCACAGGTTAATCAGTCAGTTTTTCAATCCAGGGACATTCCAGTAACAAAGTCCAGTGTCAAAAACAGTTAAGTATCAGACTTATGTTAAATCCAGTAATATCAGTCAATTAGGAAAAATGCAGCAATAGCAATATTTTCCAANTATTAAAATGTCTATCCTGGTTTATATATTTCTAACCCAAATACCTGTTAGGTGTTTCATATTCCTAACAATAACATATAGGACATAGATGCTTCAACAGAAGAAAAATGAACTGCTCAGCTTCCATGAAATTTGAAGCACTTATTCCTTATAATTTCTGAAGTGTACACAGCTTTAAAGCACAAGATACTTGTTGCAACTGTACTCATCCTGAATTTAAAGCATGTTTTCCTACAGCTATTCTAAGTTTTGGAATGTGCAGGTTTTGCTCCTAATATTGAGATTGATTGAATTGGTGACCGGCTTTTGTTTTTTTGCCAAACATTTCTAATCTGACTTTTCATATCTTCAGTGCCTACCTTTCTGTGGTAAAGATTTTAGAAGGATTCTAATACCTGTTCCACATAAAGTGTTAAATGTCTTTAAAAAGACTGTATATTTTAGAGTGCACTAATCAAAAGTTCTGGTGGCATCTGGTGAAGAATATGATAAAGACTCCTCGTGCTGTCCTGCTGACTTAAAGGCCCTGTCACACTGGCCGACGGATGCAAAATGTTTGTAAAAAGGACACAGCGGACGAGAAAAATGTTCCAATCCGTTGTTATCCCGCTCCTCAAAAGTGCCCCGGAATGTTGCATACCACCAGAGCAGACAACCGGAAAGGAATGGATGGAGGAGGACAGTAGGGCGGATGGAAAGTGGATGCTCCACGGACGCCTAGCAGATGGAAGCGGTAGGGAGGCGGATGGACATCGCATAGGCTTCCGGGGATAGCACACGCAAAAGCGGACACGGACGGAAAAGGAAGGCGGGAATGCAGAGAGGATCGCCGAGCAGTTGAAGCGGATGCAGAGCGGAAGCCTAGCGAAGCCTAGCGGATACCTAGCGGATGGCCAAGATTTGCACTGCGCATGCGGGAGGATGCATTGGCATCAGCCCCGCGGAATATAAGGGAAGAGCTCGCACAGCAGGTCACCATTCAGAGAAAAGACCTGCTTCAGACACAGCTTGCCAACACCCAGCCAGCCCCAGCCAGCCACCAGCCAGCCAGCCAGCAACCCCAACAACCATGGGGAGAGAAAGGAACCTCTGTGCCCATCTGCTGCCAGCCCTAGGCAAGAGGGACAGGGCCCCACCCTCGCCACCCCCTGGCCCTGATTCTGCTTCTGCTGGGGCTTCTGCTGCCCGGCTCGCTCTTCTGGTGCTTGAGCTTCTCCTGATGCTGCTTCTGGAGGTGGGTGCTTCTGCTGATGCTGACCTTTCTGCTTGGTGGTGCTTTCTGCTGGTGTTACTCTGCTGAATGCTACTTCTGGTGGTATGGCTTTCTGCTGATGCTGCTTTCTGCTGTGGTGCTTCTGCTGGTGCTTACTCTGGCTGGCCTGCTCCTGGTGCTGTTGCTTCTGCTGGTGCTTAAGCCATGTCCACACTGGAGAACGAACAGATGCAAAGAGGATGTAAAACGGACAAAAATACGCTTTTTGCCCATCCGTTTCGAAAATGCGATGTACTCACTGCTCCGTTTTGCTTCCTCTCTAATCCGTCCAGCATCCGTTTATGGATGTTCATTCCGCTCCAAATTTTTGGGCTGCCTAAAACTTTTGCGAGGAAAATGTATCCAGTTCGTGCATTCTGTTTTCATCCGCTACGCATCCGCTACGCATCCATTATTTTTTAAAGTTAATGCATCCCGCCTATATCGCGCCTAGCGCATCCGCTGTGCATCCGCCAGCACTCCATCCGCCCGGACGCAGGGAGGAAGCGAACAGACGCGGAAACGATGCAGAACGGATGCCTAGCGGATGGCGAAAGGGACCCTATACTGTCCCCTATAAAAAGGGGGAGCAACTCGTCTGCATCTCACTTTCAGAACAGCAGCCCAGTGGATGTGGACTTTCTGCAGCCTTCATCTGGATCTTCCTCTTCCATCAGCATCCAGTCAATGTCAACTGGACGCTGCCATGGCTTACCCGCGCTACTCGTGCCCCTTCGGATGGCTCTGCATCCACCGGCGGTCGGCTTGTGGTATCACCCGTGGATTGCAACAAAGTCCTTTCGGCAGCCATCAATCATTCTGCAACAGTGCAAAGCGCATCTGCAGGCTCTGTGAACTCTATCTGCGAGAAAGAAAAAGGAGGGCCACCAAAAGAGTCTGGATCGCGAAGATGGTTTCGCAGATAGAGCGAGGACGGACTGTTAACCAAGCTGAGATGGGTGGAGCTTTCTAGCATGAGTTGAGCATTTGTGTATTGCGTATCCAAGTTCTTCCTCGTTATATTGTTATGTGGACGGGAGCTGTGGTCACGTTTGACAATCGGTCTTTCTGCAGGGAGCGAACGACCCTGCGGGCGTTCCCCGAACTTCATGAGGATGCCTCCAGCCCTGTTTGAC
The DNA here is from genome assembly GCA_004320025.1 of Laticauda laticaudata. Lineage (NCBI taxonomy): Eukaryota > Metazoa > Chordata > Lepidosauria > Squamata > Elapidae > Laticauda > Laticauda laticaudata. Next base: position 28,474 of record BHFT01006206.1, read on the forward strand.
GAAGTTTGTGGAGTGGGGGGGGGCTGACAACCAAAGGTTGACCAAGGCAAACACCAGCTCCCGGCGCAGCCTGGAACCTGGGCTCAAGGTGGCACTCTCACTCTGCGCCACCTGGCCCTCAGGGACCTCCTTTACAGGAGCATTGCAGTACGGCTGGAGGGTGGCCATCTCACAACCATCAGCATTGGTGGTCAGAGAAAAGTGGTGCGGCCATCATCGAAGAATACAAGGAGGAGCTCCTCCAGTACCCTGCCACTGAAAGAAGGATGGGAAAAAAAGTTGCAGAGCAGTGGTATCCATGAAGTGGAACTTACACAGCACTGTTGGAGCATAGATGGGACGCACGTTGGCCCTGCAAAGCTCCAACCCAAAAACTCAGGCTCCCTTATTTCAACTCCAAGGGCTTCTTCAGCATCATCCCTCTTTGCCATGGTCGATGCTGATCTATAACCCAAAACAAGTTCATGTACAATCTGATGCTTCAGGGCACGGCTCATCTTCAGATGCCCAGGTAATACAACGCAGTCACCTCAGGAGGAGCTGGAAAGGAACTCATCCTGGGCTT
>BHFT01006207.1:0-32952 GCA_004320025.1 Laticauda laticaudata
CAATGTTTCGGCAGTATCTCATCTTCCATCATCAGGCTTCTATATTGTCTTTGTCTGATGATGAAATTGGGTATGTCTGCACTTTGAAAAGTTGGAGGAGACATGATAGTACTGTTCCAAAATTTCAGGGGCTCCCACAAAGATGAGGGACTCAAACTATTTTCCAAAGCACCTGAAGACAAGACAAGAAACAATGGATGGAAACTAACCAAGGAGAGAAGCGACTATATTGAAAAATAATGATATTTTTTTCTGTTTGAATTAGGTTAACCTCAAAAGAAATATCTTTAGAACTTAGGGATGACTATACCAGTACATAATGTATAAAGTAATCTACATTCACAAAGTAGCTTTTGGAAACCAAGCACAAATATTTTTTTATTTAAAACTTGTCATCATTGCTTATACATTGCATTTCATTTGAATATATTATGGATAACACAGCAAGTAACACTTCTTTGTGCATTAGCCTAGTCTTGGTCAATTTCCATCTATTTCTTTGTTTTATTTGTAGATCCCAAGAAGCAGATAATGGGTTTCCTTGCCAACAAATCACAACATTGACAAAAATAACTCACCACCATAACACTATCACTTGCTGTTCATTTAGGACAAGATTTTAGGAATTCTTTCTTTAGATCTGCTAGGGATTATATTTTCATTGTGTTTCACCATTGGTAACTATAGAAACTATCAATATGTAGCATAGCACTGTCTCACTGCTCACATCTCATTATGAGTTTTCTTCCTCACAGAGTTGAGTTGGAACCAACGTTGGCTTTATCTACCGAAAGAATTATACAAATTCATTCTGATTTTGTAATTTATAATATCTAAACTTGAATTTAAAATGAACTGTGGAAGACTTTTTTGAGAAATGGGATGCTGAGTTAATCTCTTTTTCTATAATTTGAAAAGATTGAAAAATCTTCTGCTCCTCAAATAACTTGGAGATATATAGGTCCTTACATATGCTTGATGCTAGCTTCAAAAAACCTCCATTGTACAAGGAAGAATATGAGCCAACAGTGTGTGGTGGCAGCCAAAAAAGCCAATGCAATCCTAAGTTGCATTAACAGAGGGATACAATCAAGATCAAGGGAGATACTAATACCACTCTATAAAGCCTTAGTAAGTCTTAGTAAGTAACTGCATCCAGTTTTGGTCACCACACTATAAAAAAGATGTTGAGACTCAAGAAAGTGTGCAGAGAAGAGCAACCAGGATGATTAGGGGACTGGAGACGAAAACACATGATGAACGGTTGCAGGAACTGGGCATGGCTAGTCTCGTGAAGAAGATCAGGGGAGACATGATAGCAGTCTTCCAATATTTGAGGGGTGGCCACAGAGAGGAAAGGATCAAGCTATTTTTCAAGGCTGCTGAAAGCCAGACAGGAAATAATGGATGGAAACTGATCAAGGAGAGATTCAACCTAGAAATAAAGGGAAATTTTCTGACAGTGAGAACAATCAACCAATGGAACAGCTTGCCCTTGGAAGTTGTGGGAGCACCATCACTTGAGACTATCTGTATGGTTTCTTTTAAAGTAAGTACCAATAAGAACAATGTTAGAAGTATACTTTGGGCAAACCATACAATATGCATTCATTTATCTAAGTGGGAATTTGGCCATTTGCATCAAAGGGATAGCAGAGGGAAATTCCTACCCAATATCTCCATTTACATGTTAACAATGCGTCCATTTATTGTTAAAAAGAAAACACTGCTAACTCCAAAGTCATATCCTCACCATTAATTTTCCACGGTTGTCAAAAATAATAGCACTCAGGGGTTTTGTGTGTGTGTGTGTGTGTATGTGAGTGAGTGAATGAGTGAGTGCATGTATATTTTAATCCCATTTATTAGCAAAAGTCTTTCTGGCTTTAAATTGACAAGAGAAACATTATGAAATGAAGGCTCATGAGTTATTCATAAGATTAGAATTTATCCAGCCACTACATTGGGCTCCTGAATAAATGCTGTTGTCTAACCAAGTAATACAGAAAATAATGACCAGATGATAACACTGGGTAAACTGAGTCAGTGATGATCATAAGCAAACGGCAAAGGTAATGATAGAGGGAGAACTGACAGATTCTATTGATATAAGAAAAGGAAGCAAACAAGGGTGCCCACTATCACCTTTGTTGTTTGTGTGAACTTTGGAAGTGCTAAAACATAACATATTAGAGATGAAAAATAAAAGGGATGAAAATTAAAAAGGAAGAATTTAAGTTTGCAAGCATCTAGTTTTATCTATGAGAATCCACGAGAAACAGCATCAAAATTGATAGAAAAGATCGAGACATATGGAAAGGTGGCTGGTTTGAAATGAAATAAAAGATAAGACAAAGATCTTGACAAAGAATATGCTATCAAGACAAAAGGAAGAACTGGCAGACCTACTGAAAAATTCAGGTTACGAATAAGATTAAGTACTTGGGGATATACTTGACAGCAAGATGTAGTACACTAAAAGAGAATAATTATATCAAACTTAAACAGCAGATAGCGGCTAGATTTGGCAAAATGGGAAAATCTATACAACTGTCATTCATAGGGAAAATATCAACAATCAAGATGAATATATTACCCCAGAATTTTATATTTGTTTCAAACAATTCCAATTAGGCTTGGAAAAGACTATGTTGAAGATTTAAATAAAATTTGTTGAAATATTATGCAAGGTAAGAAAGCGAGAAATAAAGTTAAAAACTTTGCAGATCTTTGTCTGGAATAAGAGGAAAGTTGGTTTGACTAATTGGGAGCTGTATTACCAAGCTACAAATTTGATGTGTGTTAAAGGAATGGATAACATTAAGAAATACTAGATTGTTGAAATTAGAAGGACATGATCTGTTGTTGGGGTGGCATGCTTTTTTTATGTATAAAAGGAACTAAAACACAGGGGTACTTTAGAAGAACATTATATATGGAAGTCTCTGTGGTTAACTGGAGAAGAATTAAAAGACAATGTTTTAAAAAATTCCAGTCTGGCTATCGACATTGAAGCATTTTCTTATCCTATAATATACAAAAAGGAACAAACATATATTGGTGAGATATTGATATGAAAAGGGTGAACTTAAATATATACAAAAACTAGAGGAACTTTGGTATAAAGATGAATTGGTTTTTCATATGCGCAAATACATTCAAGGTATGACAAAGATTCTAAAACAGAAGATTTCTATGATAAACTGATTTCGATAAGATTTTGACAGGTACTGATGAAAAGGTGATTAAAAAATTGTATGGATATTTATTAGAAATTAAACTAGAAGAATAAGTTAAAGAAACTATTGATTGCTTGGGGGAAGAATTTTGGATATGGATTGATCTGGAGAAATGGCAAAAATTGTGGTCTCAAATATATAATAATGACAATGTCAACAGCATGTAAAGAAAATTTTTATAAGATGTTTTACAGGTGGCATTTTCCCCTGAGAAGAATAGCAAGAATGTTCAAGAAATAATTCCGAAAAAATGTTGGAAATGTCATCAGACACCTGGCTCATATTACATATGTGGTGACTTGTGCGGATGCAAAAAAATACTGGACTAAAATCTACACGTGATCCACACGACTATAGATTTGAAACCAGAGATATTATTGGGATTTTACTTGAAATATTTAGTAAGACTTGAAATACCTGATTGTAAAATGTATTAACAGCCGGCTAGGATTGTATTTGCTAAAAACTGGAAATATGAGAATACCATCACAGGAGGAAATCATTAAGAATATTGGAATGTGCTGAAATGAGCAGATTGACATTTGAAATTAGAGAAGAGGATGATAAACAATTTTAATAAAATTTGGGATCTATTCTATCAATGTTAGACAATAAAATATAGTAACGAAATATGTAGACTTTTAGAATACTAAATATATAAAGATGTGTTTTCTTTCCTTATTATATCTACAAAATTTTAGGATAGAGTTTGGGATGATAATATGAATTGTTACAAATAAATTAAGTAAAATATGATTATTTCCTAAAGCATGAATGAATAAAGTATAGTCAAATGATTAATAATGATACCAATGTCATTTAATATTGGATTGAAAATACAAGATCATATACAATGTAATTGTAATTGAAGGCTACGAAATGGAAGCACAAAACAATTTGTAAACCAACTGGCACACTGTATGTACACATATGGAAGATGGCCTGATGTTTTTATGTTTTGTTTGTTTAAGTTTGTTTTAAAAACCAATTAAAAAAAAAGAAAGTCTTTGATATGTCCTGCTCAACCCCATTTGCTCTAATATATAAAGTACCTTTGACCTGTACTTTCAGGAAATAATGAAGCCTGGGAATCCAATTAACATTTGGATAAATGGAATGGCACTTCAATCTGACAAAAATGGTTTTTGGTCTACAGTAGGAGGTTAAGCAGGTTTTTCAATAATCAAGACAATTCCCATGTATATAAAGCAACCATCTATGTATAGATATGCATAGATAGAAGCTGTGCTTCACTCTGTTTTGAACTGGAACAATGTTAGGAAACACTTGCCTTATTTTGTTTCCTACATGACTTCTAAGAACTTGAGCAAATTGCCTCCTGGAGTAAAGTTGGCTCTAACATTCGTGATCTTTCACAAGTGCTTAAAGATTTGGCTTTACCAGTTGTCTTGCAACTCCAATGAGAGAGGCTTCATATTGAGGGTAGTTTATAGATTAATAACATATTCCATCTCCCCTCCTGCTCATCCTACTCCCTTTCAGTTAGTGTTGAGTACTCAATTGCAGAAAATATGAGTTTAGTAACAGAGTGGTCAATGCCTGGAATGCCCTCCCAGCTCCGTTGTTACAGCCTCAACCCCTTCAACCTCAAACTATCCACCGCGGACTTCACCCCATTCCTAAGAGGTCCTTAAAGGGGTGTGCATAAGCACACCAGTGTACCTACTGTCCCTGTCTTACTGTCCCTATTTATCTGTATGTATTTCCTTTGTTCTTGTTTATGTTCATACTTATACTTGTTATCTTGTACATCTCTGACAAACAAATAAATAAAATAAATATTTTAAATTATTTTATTTGTATTGTGTATTGGTTTTATACAGTTTTATCCATTTAATATTGTAAGCTGCCATGAGTGGCATGGTGGCTTTGTGGTGAAAATGCTTGCCTCCCATTTAGAAAGTTGAGAATTCAGTCCTATGTAGTTGCAGATGTTTCTCTCATAGGTTGCAAAGAAAAAATATATCCTGATAACTCCAAAGGGCATTAGGAATGGCATCCAGTCAGTAAATGCACAGCTCCATCCAGTAGCTCCGACTCCAAACCAAATTCAGGGATTACAAGGAGTAATAGTGTAAGCTTCCCAGAGTTATTGTGTGGTACAATGGGTGGCCAATAACTTAAATAAATAAATAAATCCATCACCAGAAAACTTGTAAAGTAAGTTAGACTGAGAGAGAAGAATTTGAATTCCCAGAGTGCATTATTATTTTAATTGTAGTTTGTTGAATAAGATAAAAGAATATAACACAGCATGCAAAGGAATAAATCATATTTTACAAACAATGTTGGCTGGATTTTTAGCTGAGCTAAGCCAAAACCAAAAGAACTTTATTGCTTAGTTCCTCATGTGAATTCCAGCCAGAGATGTGTCCTTGGTCACTTGCTGAGTTTTGTCGATAAATATGGATTTTAACCTGATATCCTCTCAACCAAGTCCAATTGACTCAACAGATAGTCAGATGGAGTGCTGAGTAGCTTTGTATTTCTCCCCCTTAGTTGTCTTTCAACCTGGAAACAGAAAATATGCTTTAGAAATGTTTTCAAAGCATTTTGGAAGAATCATTGTGGACAGAAGGCGTGCTTCTTGAAGTTATTCAATAGCCAAGGTTCCAAACGGTCTGCGTGAGTTTTATCTTTGTTATAAAATAATTTCTCTAGTCATCAACAGCTTTCCTGGCTTCCATTCTTCCAGTAAATCCTAATGAAAGACACGACACATTACTTTTTCAGCATCATTGCTAAGAGAAAATCCTGCCTTTGAAAAATTGATGGAGAATTTTATCTTCCCTGGAGTATTTCAAAGGAACTTTTCTGCCTCATAGGTATTGCTGAAATTTATATCTCTATCCTGCATTTTCTGGCAATGTACTGTATGAAAGAGTTTCTTTGGTGCAGTGATTAAGGTGAGGACTAGGACCTACACTGTAGTCCTCCCTTCAGCATAGAAATCAGATGAGTGATTTTGGGCACTCATTCTCTCTCCCTCAGCCCTAGATTGCAAAATGAAAAATAATAAAATCTATCTAATAACCCACACTGGATAAGCATGGGAGATCACAGCCTATTACCTTCAATCAAGAAGTTTCTTGGAATGGGACAACCTACCACAACCAATTTGCCATGGCCAACTTGCCACAGCCAACTCACCATGGCACAATTTAAAAATTCAGAACAGATTAAAAACAGATTAACAGAATGGGAAGGGACCTTGTAGATCATCTAGTCCAACCCACTACCCTATTTAATTGGTTGTCCACTAAAAATCCAAGATCCCTCTCAGAGTTACTGCTATTAAGCCTGGTTTTACCAAGTCAATACGTGTATTTTTGGTTTTTCTTGCCTAAGTGTAGGACTTTACTTTTTTCTACACTAAATTTCATTTTGTTAAATAGTGTTCAAGTTTATCATGATCCATCTGGATCTTGAGCCTATCAATTCAATTCAATTATTTAAAATAAATAAAAATATAGTTTAAGGCCCTGTCCCACTGGCCGATGGACGCAAAATGTAAGCATAAAGGACACAGCGGATGAGCAAAATTTTGGGGGTGGCTCCATCCATTGTCATCCACTCCAAAAAGTGGCGAAAATTTGCATAAACAGAACGGAAAAGAACGGACGTGGGTAGTATGTAGTGGGGATGTTAAACGGATATTCATAGGAAGCCTAGCAGATTTATATCGGATGCAAACCGTTCACTGTGCATCCTTTCTATTTCCGTGCTACTAACGATGCATAGACATTCCGTGTACCTTTCGTTTCCTCCCTCTTTCCATTTTCAGCTGCAGCGGATGTGAGTTGCGAGGATGCCCAGAGGATGCAGAGAGGATACAGCGGACGTTTAACAGATGATAAATGGACATAGAACGTTTGTTGCTCAGATGTCATGGATTTACATCATACGTGATGGAAAGTTCATCCATTCACAAAGTTTTGTGCAGCTCAAAACTTCTTGGACTGATGAAATCTCAGTGGACGGATGCTGGAGGGATGGAGTGCATGAAACATGTATGCAGTGAGTACACAATGGATGCATCGCATTTTCCAACGGATGGCAAGCTTTTTTTAACATTTTACGTCCTCTTTGCATCCGTTGGTGCAGTGGGACATGGGTTTTAATTTTTATCATTCACATTACATTCTGTCCCTCCGTTCTTGATTCTATTCCATTGTTTCTCTGATATTAGTGCAACATTTCTCCCTCAGTGAGTTATCCCTTGGCCTATGCAGGCCACATCCAGCTCATGGGCCACGTGTTTAACACCCCTGCTATATGAGGTAGTCAGTAAATGAGGACTACTTGTTTTTATAAAGACTGCATCAATGCCTGAAAATTTCAAGAATGCTAATGTTTCGACCTACATAGATATGACTTAGTCTCATGTTCCTGGAAAGATCTTTGGATGCCACAAAAAGTGGCCGTGAGCAATGTCTGGAAATTTTGCCTGAGCTTCCAGCTGCAAACTTGATTTTTGCTCCACAGGTGGTTTGGTTTTTTTTGTTTTGTTTTTTGAAAAAAATGTACCTTCGCTGATTTCAGTATAGTTGAGAAATAAGGAAGAGGCAAAGAGAAATCCCCAGGCTTGGTTTAGGAAAAGGCATCCTAAGGAAATAAAAGAGTTGCAATTAAACAGAGTTGCAATTAAAAGAGAAAGTTGATTTATTTGTGGGAGGTAGAAATATAAAAGCAAAAAGCAAAAGGTTTTTCTCTCGACAGTGTTTTGTCCAATTCAACTCCCTGTAGCTAAAAATTGAAAAAAAAAATGGAGAGGGGGAAATTTGGATGGGATCAAAAGATTCAGAAGATTAGTTGGCACCTGTGGCCATCATGTGGAGAAAAGTAGGCTGGCAAATTTTATCAGCCAGGAAATTGCACCATGGATAGGCTGTGCAGAGGATCGAGGCTGAGAAGAGAAAAGGTAGATTAAAGATCCAGGAAACTGGCTACTTGAGATTTGTAGAGATAATTGTTGCAGTGATCCACATTGCCAAAAGAAGGGGAGAGCTGGTTTGTCTAAATATGTGTAGTGTTTTATGAATGTACTGCATCTTTAAGGAGATTGTTCAGTTCTACACAGAGAACAGACAGGGAATGGAAATGAGCTGCTAGCTGTAAGCAAGGAGCTATCGTATTATTTGGGTCCACTGTAGAAAATATATATGCTTAGAATAGAATAGAATAGAATAGAATAGAATAGAATAGAATAGAATAGAATAGAATAGAATAGAATAGAATAGAATTCTTTATTGGCCAAGTGTGATTGGACACACAAGGAATTTGTCTTTGGTGCATATGCTCTCAATGTAAGGAAGTGAAAAATTTGGGAATCCCTTTTCCAACCCACACATTTTGCCTGTTTGCCTTTTAACAACATGTATTAGTTGAAGAGAAGTTCTTCTGACTTACAAGCAGGGGCATTTTCAAGAAAATGAAAGAGGTAAGATTCTACCAGTTTGCACCTATTCGCTAGAACTGGTTGTTAACATTCTAAGCAGTTCAGAGAACTGGTTGTTCAAAGAAATTACTGGCCTAATCCTGTAAGGAAGGCAGGAAGGAAACATTCTGGTGTTGCTTACAGAAACTTACAGAAACTGCCTCTTCATTAACCTTGATTACGTTCTTGGCAGGACTAGACTTCCTGTCTCTGGAGTTATTTTCCTCTCCTTTGCTGGTACTTTGCTTGTGTGGAGTGACCATTCAAAGTTACAACGGCACTGAAAAAAGTGACTTATGACCATTTTTCACACTTACAACTGTTGCAGCATCCCCACAGTCATGAGAGGCCAGGTGAGGAGATGCATTCCTCGATGTGAGTAATGTTGAGTTGGCCACGCCCAGCCAATAACATGACCACCAAGCCACATCCACCCAGTCACAGGACCACCAAGCCACGCCCACCACCTAAGCCACGCCCATAGAAGTGGTTGTTAAACATTTGAATCCTACCCCTGCTTACAAGGTTCAAAATCTTAATGTTTAAAAATATTACTGGGCTTGGATCTGTCTGATGATCTCTACTGTTAAAGTTGCCTGATCATAGCTAACCAGGACGGATAGGTGTTGTTGTTTTTTTATTGATTTCATGAAAGAAAGGGGACAATTCCTAGACTTCACTGTTGTAGTTTTGGCAGCAGGTTTATAAAGAAGAAATTCGATAGGAGCAGAAGCAATCCTCCTGAGAGATCCCTTTGGGAAGCAGCTCCTTTGACTTCAGAAAGAACTTCCATGTTAAAACAGGAGCTCCATGTACCTGACAGGGCAGATAATGAAGATGAGAAGAGATTGAATTATGAAATAGTTTGTGTTGGCTAGTTGGTTTCTGAATATAGCAAAAGGAATATATATATATATATAAGTGAAATACCACTCATGCATCTCACAAAATCTCCAGAACTGTTATGCCTACAAACTTGGAATTTGGCACCTATTTCCTCTTGGCTTCTAGGTGCTCACTAAGAAAGGATTTTTCAAAATGACCATCAGAGCATGTTTTGTATATTATTATGAACACACTCTGATGCTAAGGAGTTCTATTTCCCCTCCCCACCTGAAAAGAAATCTGTTCCAAATGCAAAATGCAAACAGAGGAGAGGAGTTTCAGTTTCAGTTTCAGAGCACCAAGCAACTTTACAACAAAACAGTTGAGCTAAGCCATGCCCAGGCACCTTGCTGTCTCCTTCTTGTTTGTACAACAAATACTGTTTGAGTTTCCAAACAGCCCCACACACTGATAGGACACTAGCCAGATGAATACCGATGGATGCTGCCAGGCAGAGGCAGGATTATTTTCCACTTATTTTCCTACCCCAAAATTAAGCCCGACCACATAGTTTTGTAGTGAAGCATGGGTATCGAGCTAGTATATTTTGAAAGTATGAATGTATGAAAATATGAAAGCACCTGAAGGCAGGACAAGAGGCAACGGGTGACAATTAATCAAGGAGAGAAGCAGCCTAGAACTGAGGAGAAATTTCCTGACAGTGAGAATGATTAATCATTTGACTCCAGAACTTGTGGGTGCTCCAACAGCAGAGGTTTTTAAGAAAAGATTGGACAATCATTTGTCTGAAATAGTATAGGGTTTCTTGCTTGAGCTGGAGACTGGACTAGAAGACCTCCAAGGACCCTTCCAATTCCATTATTCGGTTATTCAGGTACTTTAGCAAAGTTTGAGCATTTACATTTGAGTGTGGAATCGTTTAACTACTGCATCCCATAACTGTGAGTTTGACTCAGTTTCTTATTTTATTCTGTGTCGTGTTAGTTTTATGCTGTGATGAATGATATTTTCCTTTAATTATGATGTAGGGTTGCTGAAATTATTATAAACTGAACTGTATAATGCCTAGGCAAACAATAGAGGCATTTATCCAATGAAAATAATAAAAGGTTAATTGGACATTGGGGAAATAAAGAAATGTGGATTGAGAAAAAGGAATGGGACATCTTGCAAGAGAACATGCCATATTGAATGGCTAGTTGGCATGCTGAAGTATGTCCAATACTACAGGCTTGTGTTTCTATTGTGGTCCTGTTTCTCTAAGACATTTTATGTAATGAGTACAATAAAAGGAAAAGCAACGGGTGGCACTTTAGCTACTGCAAAACTTCAAACTACGACTTACAGCATCTTAGGGATATGAAAATGATTTCATTTATTTATTTATTAAATTTACATAGCCCTCCCCATCTCAGGTACGTGGCTTTGATGAGGGATACCAAAAGCTTAAGAAGCCATTGGGTATCAGAATACATAAATAAGGGAACTAATGAAGAAGTATGTGTCATAATATGATGACATGTATACTATGACTATGTTGCAATGCAAGTTTTCTTATTTTTCATCACTATGCGGTTTCTACCACAATGTATCTCAGTCTTTAATATATTTATTTCAAATAGCCCAACTGCAATTAGTGGCATTTTAAATTGTATGAACTTGTCCAAAATATATTGCAAATATGTTTGCTTGGAGTTGATCAAATGATTACTGGGGCTTCAGTTGTGGATATGGAAGTTATGATGGTGTCATATCAGAGTAAAATATTTGCACCACGCTCACTGTTGTCATATAAATCCAGGAGTGGCTCTAAAGCCTTTCAAAAGCTCTGGACTCCATATCCAAATCCTTCTATAAAACATGCTATTAGGAGAGTTTCTAATCCAAAACATCTGGAAGGCAACAACTTATGGATAACAAACATAAAGCCCCTGTCACACTGCAGCAACGGATGGAAAGAGGATGTAAAGAAAAAATTGAGGAGAGAAAGAACCTATACTCAATCGCTGGTGTTTACACCAATGCTTCCGTTCTTGTACTTCACTGGCCGTCCGTTTTGCTTCTTCTATCCGTCCACATCTGTCTGTTGACATTTCAATCCGAGCTCACAGAAGGTAATTTTTTGGAGCTTGGCACTCAAAGACTTTGAGCAGGCACAATATGGGTGCAAATCTCAACGCGTCCATTCCTGCATTTGAGCACTCAGCCTAGCATATAACTTGCTATTACGTGGCTGGCTACGAGCTCTCCAGGTTCTGCCAATGCCGTTTGTTCATCCATTGTACGGCATGAAAGATAGCAGTCCGCTATCACGATCCGCTGAGGCATGAAACCCACCGGCTGCGCTATAAGTGGTTGTACACCGCGACTAAGCTTTCTGAATCTGCCACCCAGTGGTATGGAGCGCAGGGAGGAAGCGGACGAATGTGGGAAACGGACACGCGCAACGGATGTAAAAGAAGCACAGTATAAGATAGCGAGCATCTAGGACTGGTTAGAAACGAATGAAAAGAGATGCGCAGTGCAAGCTAGCTCGCAAAGAAAGTGTTCCCTCTCTAATATTAAAGAGAGGTAAAATAAATGCGCTAAGAAGGGGAACCTATCTTGGATATTAAGGTGTCTAGAGGATGCCTAGAGGATGCAAAAGGAGCTTCCGTTCGCATCCGCTTTCCATCCGCCCTGCGTCCTCTCCCCGTTCCGTTTCCTTTCCGTTTGTTATCCTGTCTGTTTAAATGCAAATTTTGCCCCTTTTGAGAGCGAATAACAACAGATGGAGCACCTGACTCTATAATCGTCTCATGTGAGTCCTTGTTTATTCAAACGTTTTGCATCCGTTGGGACTCACAATCTTGTTATAGATGTGCGGTGTCCTCTCTCATAAGAGAGTTATCAGGTTGACAGCCAGTGAGCAATTCATCCCTCATCCATCAGTCGTCTATATTTTAATTTGAATTAGCTACTAAGTTCTGCTTCACAAGAGAATTGAATTTAATATAGCTAAGTACGGAACATACCAGAATACCAGCGCAGGGATAAGGCTATGGATGACGTGAAGATGTCGGAGACAAAAACGCACAATGGGAAAGTAAGGTCACAATTTGTTTGCACTTATGAATTGCCCCTTTACAGACCTGCTGTTGGGAATGGGGTGAGGTCATATTGATGTGAGTTGCAGTCTGAGGTTATAGAGGATGGGGGTTAGAGGATGTAACAACAGAGTCCACATAGTGCATTATCCGAGGGTCTCACTCGATCAACCACTTCTGTGAGAGAGCAATCAAGTTTAGAGTGGTTTACATTGAGTTTGTATCTGTTGTGTGCTCTTGTATTGTTGAGGTTGAAGCTGAAGTAGTCATTGACTGGAAGGACATTGTAGCAGATAATTTTGTGTGCTACAAAATTATTACAGTATATCTGGCTGATATGTGTTGTGGTTATTTCAGATGTTTCAAAGTGAAATCACCACCTCTAGCCCTTTCTTGCCACCTTTAAACTTCTGAATACATTTGAAACCAGCGTGAACTCATTCTTAAGATGATGGACAACTTTAGGCCAACAATTCACTTTGATAACTCCTACTGCTAAAAAAAAAAAAAAANNNNAAAAAAAAAAAAAAGAAAGGAGTGACCCATTTACTTCTGTTTAGTAATAATACAGGTGTCAAGTTTGAACTTTTGCTGTTGTAACTATTATCTCTTCTCAGCTTGCCAATGAACCCAGGAGAGCGGGGAGGGGGAGATGAAATGTAGGCTCCAAACATCAAGAAGGCAAGGCATGAGAGCCAAGGACACTTTGGCAGGTGTTTGCCAAAACCAAATAATTTTTCTCATAACAATAAAATGACATTCAATTGGACAATGTGACCTGCACTAATAGGGGAAGAGAGAATCCTATACTTTAATCATGTGGGTTTGCACAGGAATTAGTTAGATCTGGTTTTTCCCTCATCAATGCCAAAATCACACACACACACCACCCCCTTACTGTATTTGGAGTTGGGGCAAGAAGTTAAAGGAACTTACAATCACCGTCATTCTTAGAGTAGCTATTAAGGCCTATATACTGAAAATGAATGGGCTATGGCTGTGGAGTGTGTGGGAATGTGCGTGTAGGCAAAAACCTACCTTTAATTAAAAAGGCAGCAAGATAAAGCAAAGAGCTATAGGCTGGGGCTATTGCATGTGATTTATCTAGTGCAAATTAAACTCAAACATCAAGGGGAGAAGAAGTTAGCTGAAATTAAAATCCCATGCCATTTGTAGCACCAGTCATAGTCCGGAGACACTACAAAGGACTATTGAGGCTCAGGTGAACAATTCTGCCCCTTCTAATAGACCAAATGCCAAACTTGCAGAGGATTAAGTTTCAGTTTACTATAGAAAAGGGAGAGAGAGAGATTTCATTTGCTAGGAAGGTTGTTGAATTTATTTTAACTCTAATTCAATTAGAATCAGATGAATCCTGAGACTAGGGAAGGATCAGAAAAGGCAGAGAGGGTGATAGAATAATGTTACTCAAATTGCAAAATATTCATATATATATATGCAAAAAATATAAAAGTTTAAGAAGAAAATCACAGTATATTGCAGAGTGCCACATTGAAACCATCCCTGGTCCTTTGTGATTCCATGGTATCAGTATACTTCAAGAGCTGATTTATTTTTGGCTTAGCAGTAGCGCTGCTAGATTTGCAATAAAAGTACATTTTCTTTGAAAATGCTGCAGCTCATTGGAGCTTCTGGGTGGTCCATATCTCCAAATGAAGAACCAATTGTCCCACTGTATCTCCTGGATCATGAGCCACTCAGCAAGGGAAAAGGGTAGCTTCTGGTCTTCCCTTGTTCTCGGCATTTACAAGGTCAGTTAAAGAGATCAGAGATGATCTGTTTTGAGGAATGTCTTCTGTTCTCAAATGATCTTTCATGCTGGCTATGAACTGAAGCAGGAGAAATGGGAAAATGAAGAACAGAAATATATTCCTGTGTGCTTGAGGCATACATATCAGTAAGGAAAGAAGGAGAGGGAAAATGAACAAACTTGATTTGAAAAAATGCCTTTAGAATTGTGTTCAGGGCTTGGAAAGGAAAAGCATGATAAGCAGTGGTGGGATTCAAAAAAATTTTACTACTGATTTTGTGGGCATGGTGTGGCTTGGTGGGCGTGGCTTGATGGGCATGCCAGGGAAAGGATACTGTAAAATCCCATTCCCTCCCCACTCCTGGGGGAAAGTTACTGCAAAATACCCATTCCCTCCCCACCCCACTAACTTCTTTCCAGCTCCGTTCTCCTGTGCAGGGCAACAAAAGAAGACCCAGATAATCAGCTGGGACCCGGGAGGCAGCGAATAGATGGGGCAGAACCAGTCAGAAATGGTATTTGCTGGGTCTCCGAACTACTCAAAATTTCCACTACCGGTTCTCCAGAACTGATCAGAACCTGCTGAATATCCCCTCTGATGATAAGAAAAACCAGACTGATCTCATCTAAAAGGTAGTTCTTCCTCTATTTTTACACTGCATTATAAATGAATCTTCAAAAAAGAAAGAAAAACTGTTTTATCTTTGGACATTACCATTCAAGGAGTCATGACTTTACGAGCAATGAACCTTCATGGGTTTTATTCAGCCCTTACTATTTGGAAGTAATATCCTGCTGGCATAATGCTAGGACAGCGCAGAACTTCAAAGGAGTAAGCTATTTGGTTGGAGAGGTAATCAAAGCTCCGCTTTGAAGTAAAACACTGAAGGAAAACAGTGGCCCTCCTCATAGACTTTGGAGTGGGGCAGATATTCCATGCCTTCTATAGGATGTGAGCTATTGCTACTCCTGTAAAGATCTCACACTAATGCTAAATCTTCATAGAATAATGTATTTATGGAGATGGAAGGAACCTCCAGTCTAGTCCATCCTTCTGCAATGCAGTATGCAGGAAAACTAATTAAACCATCCCGTCACACTCTGAGAAACCTCTGTAGAAGAAGAACCCACAATCCCCATAAGTAGATCATTGCACCAGTTTTACCATCAGGAAGGTTGTTCTTACATTGAATAAAAAATTAGATAACTGCAACATATAAAACATAAAATAATGGACAAAACTGTCTTGTTTTGTGTGACAATAGAAATTAATTCCTGACCATCTTCTATATACATTGTTGCAATGTCTCTGCTTAATCTTCTTTTTCTTCAGACTGAAGAAAAACATGATATCTCAAGTTTTGCAGTCTGACCTCAGAACTGAACTCAAGATCTTATGCCATTTTTGCTAACCTCCTTGGAACCTCTTGTAAATGATCATTAACTTCTGGAAATCTGGTATCTAGAGTCATATACAATATGAAAGTTGCATTTAGGATGGTCCATGCATATATTCCTATTCCACTCATCTTTTTTAATAGGTTGACTTTGGACACTTGTAAGCAATCATCATGTCATCTAAGCTCCAAAACCTGGAATTAGAAAATGCAACTGCTGTATTTTCCAATATTACTCAACATTGTTTCAGTTTTTCCCAATCATTTTATTATTATTATAGATGCTTCCAACACTTCATAAACATTGGGGTAGGGGGTGGTTAGGAATAGGGAGTATGAATGAAACCAGTAAGGTGGCATTGTGATGCAAAGCCCATAATTTAAGTACTTGCCTTAGGCATTGTTACCCTAATATACAAAGGTGAAACTTTTGTTATGACCACATTGTGTGCTTGCCATCCTGTGGGTTCCATCTTAATTTGCTCCATAATGTGCATATTACATTTTTATACACTGTTAGGTATTACAATGCCTTATGCATTTTTAAAATTCCTTACAGTGCCACCAATCATTATATAAATCAGTTCTACTTTAGATTGGCCACAAGTCTTCATTGCCTAGGGTTTCATAATTTTTAGTGAAGTCCATGAACTTTAACATGAGATGGCCAGAGTAAGAGGGACTTCCAAGTACAAAGCATAGACTGGAAGGGAAAAAGCACCCAAAACAACTATTCACAATATAGACCAAAATTATTGTTGACCCTCCAAGGTAAGTCAACAAGCTATTGCTTACAAGCAATCATTGGTTTACAATGGTTACATTGTTCACAACAATGGTTGTACTATACTCGCATATAAGTCGATCTCACGTATAAGCCGACCCTTAAAAAACTGCCCCAAAATCAGGAATTTTGCAAAAACTCGCATATAAGCCGACCCCCAAATACCATGGTGTGTTGTTTGGGCTAATAACAAAAGAGTATCAATATGCAATGCATTGATGAAGGTTCATTATCAAAGCATTTGTGTAGGAAACAATATTAAGTTAATTACCCAGTATGTAAAGACTCTGATGTTCTACGTGACGATCACAAACACGAAAGCGGTCACGTGAATGCCTAACCAATCACAGCGTGTTATGATCCGGTGATAGAAAAAGCAAAATGGAGGCGCCCAGAGTAAAAACAAAATGTGCTTAATTAGACGTAATTATATTGCATTTTATTTGAGGTACAGTTAAAATTAATATTGAAATTGAGTTGTAGTTTGTCGGAATTAACTTTATTTAGTGCAGTCTCAATTTTTATGGCTGTATGTATGACTGAATGGTAATGTCGATGATATTGTGTGATCTGAGAAGTGGCGTCATGTCAGTTCATTTGTGTGATTTATGCACGTATAAGCCGACCTGCTAATTTGATATATTATTTTTTGAGTTTTAGAGTCGGCTTATATGCGAGTATATACAGTATATTAATACAAAGTTAACCAGTTACAGAGCATCTTAGACTTTAGATGGCAGTGGCAATGCTTGAGTTCTTTCCAACATGTCAGCATCTTCTATCTTGTGTTCTAGATTTCTACACCAGAGTTCATCCTTAAGGGCAATAACTGATTTCGATTCAGAACAGTGGAGCCTCCTTAGAGTAAAGAGTTAATGGGAATGTCAAACAATGCATTGTTTCTTTGCATTGCAGGGAAATCAGGAACAACTTTTTTCATATAATAAAAACTTACTGAAAACTTGAATCTTCTGCAAGAGAAACTTAGTGTTATTTTAAGGTTTAGGTTTGCTCACATAATACATTTATGTGGGCAAACTTTAAATAACACTGACTCTTTCTGTGATGATCAAGAATATTCTGCATCTAATCAAAACATTTTTTGTTTATAGCGANCTGTGATGATCAAGAATATTCTGCATCTAATCAAAACATTTTTTGTTTATAGCTAGGCTGCATTATAATCTCTGAATATTTATTACAATAGATTCTAGATTGCACCTGGCAGCATTCTAGATTGCACATAGCAGGAATAAATACCTTTAGGGTTACTCTTTGCGACTGCAGCTGAAAAATATTTACTGAAATATAAAATCAATGGGTTTTTTTTAACCTAGTAAAAACACTTTTAAAGTTAGGAAACTAGGTATTTTGTGATGTATTTCTAGGATTCAGAACAGATCTTGGAACTACTTTTCAAACAAGAACATGAAAATGAAGACAAGTGAAAACAAGAGTAAAGGAAAGCCAAAATAACAAATAATAGTGCATTTTTAGAAAAAGATAATTGTAGTCAGTTGAGAATGAATGACAAGATGTATAAGCAAAAGTTCAAAAATGCAAATTGAACAAATCAGATAGAAATATAATAATAATAATAATAATAATAATAATAATAATAATAAATAAAGATAAAAATAAAAATCATACATAGAGGATGTAACAAAGAGAGGGAAATAAATGCCATCCTATGATCGTGCGAGCGCGCGCACACACACAAATATGGTTTTGGGTAATAAATACACATAATATGGCCAATACAATTAAAAACTAAAGCACAATTAGTTGCTATATTCTACAAAGTTAAGAATGAACCCTGTTGAATTCAATACCACCATGGAAGCATGCATTAAGGTCGGGTTATGCCAATACAACTTACTTACTTGTGAGTAGGCAACACTAAACCCATGACTATTTGGTCCATAAGGCACAGTCAAGAACATCGTGTGCCTTCAATCCGGATCCGAATTCAGGCACAGCAGTTGCCAATGTAAAATGATTTAGGAGCAGTTCCTTGGCATTTAATGGAGTTCTGCTATAACAAGCAACCGTGCAAGACAACTGCAACCTGCGTTTTCTTGGGAATGCGCACCATTTTTGCCCAATGGGTCCTTCTTCCGCGTAACTCCGAGCAGAAGAACTCTGGTTCTCAGCTGTCCGATTCCAAATGGTCCTTTTATGGTTGTAACGATTTTCAGGACTCTGAGCTAAGACGAACGCGGTGGGACGGGCGTTCCTACCAAGCTAGCGCTGGACTTCCGTAGGCGACATCTCCGTTGGGTTCAACGGGATCTCTTGCTGAATAACTCTGCCTAGGGTGAAACCCAACTCGGCAATCGCTCCTTTCCACCCGGTTTACACGCATTGGTGCAGCCGGATTTAAATCCGCTACTGGCTGCAAAGGGCGTTCGCTTTAAGCTTAGCGACCGACTGCAAAAAAGCAACGAGCCTTTTCACCGCGATCCAGCGAGGCGCTTTGGGTATGTGAGTTGTGGAGTGTGTGGGGGTGGGGAGAGGAGAGAAGTGCGCGCACACACGCGCGCTCATACACACACACACACACACACACGCATTCACACGGAGGGACTCCCACACAGAGCTTGCGAGGAGCTCCCAGCCATTCGGAGGCGGCGAGCGAGGGGGAAGCAAGTAGGCATTGGCGGAGAGACCGGGATCGCGAGAGCATCACCAACCAGAGGTAGCCTCTTATACCTATTTCTCCCAAACCATCCCAGTCTGAAAAGAGGGGGGAAAAGAGAGCATTTAAAAAGAAGAAGAAGAAGAAGAAAAGAGGGAAAGAGAGAGGGGGGGAGAGAAAAGAAAGAAAGCGCAGCCAGAGAAAGAAAAAAAAAAAGGTTGAGAGAGCTTAGAGGCGGGTAAGCTCAGAACTCCCACCTTAACCCACCTGCCAATCTCCAAAACGAAAGGAAGATGCTGTTTTGCACCTGAAGGTTTTCTCGTTTCGCGCAGCCCAGAAATCGCGCAGCTCGATGCCCTGCTTGGGATTAAAGGAGGACCGTCGCATCGTGGGAAGAAAACTCTAGCTTCGTTGCCCTCCCCAAACCCCCTCTCCAGCGCTGCCCAAAAACCGAAAGGCACTTGGACAGAATCCCACCAAACCGACAAAGAGCTAACAGGAACGAGAAAAGCAAGAGAGGTAAGTGGGTACCACCTTCTCTTTGCCTGTGGAAGGAACGGATGGAATACGTGTATGTGTGTATGTGCGTCTCCGCGCGCGGGTGTATATGGACACGCCGTCCCTGCCTGGTCTTAGGGTGTCGTTTTAGTGGCCTCATTTTGGACCCAAATCAGACTTCAGAGCTTTTGATGGTTTTTGTGTAGCAAGCCGGTTCGACTTTTCGTCTTCTTGAGTTTGCCCGGGGAAGAAATTATCACCGTCACTTCTGGCTGAAAGTTAAAACCGGTAGGTACGCTGACGTTGCAGGTAAATATCCTCTTGGCTGGAGTTTTGGAAAAAGGCAGCAGACAGACAGGTGAGCGCAGGAGAAAAATAATAATCTTTCTGGGCTGTAGTTTTTGCTCCGTGGTATTGATTGTTAAATAGTTCTTTGCAGCTCGGAACCAAAAGAGACCAAACTCAAGCAAGTATCTGTTTATGGTGACTGTTGGATATTGCTTTCGGTGTAGTTCCTGGAAGTTTGGCTGTGTTAAGTTGTAGGGTCAGCCAAGAACAGAGTGAAAATGTGAGTCAACAGGAAACGTTTTCAGTGGTGCAGTTGAAGAGCCCTTTGGGAAAATTCTCAGTTGCTGAAAAGAAGTTTTTAAAAGGATTTTTATTAGGGGATGAAACTAAAGTAACTAATAAATCTTTTTTATATACGTGGACCAACCTGGCATGTGTTTTATTTGGGTTTTTTGGAACTAATTCAATTGTTTCTTCTTTTCACACAATCTTATGTTTGCTTAGTTCCTTTCATTAGTTTAATTTGGCACATAGTTTGTTGGTCCTGTTTTAAAAGTTTTTGCAGCATTTGTAGAAATCTTTCCTTCCTTCCTTCCTTCCTTCCTTCCTTCCTTCCTTCCTTCCTTCCTTCCTTCCTTTTTTCTTTCTTTCCTTTCTCCCTTTCTTTCCTTTCTTCCTTTCTTTCCTTTCTTCCTTCCTTTCCTTCCTTCCTTCCTTTTTTCTTCCTTTCTTTTCCCCACATCTCACATGATAACACAATGTTATTTATATTTAGACCAATTTTTCTTCCTCTCCTTGTCATCACCACACACACGCATGCACACACACACAAGTAGAAATTTTTAGGATCATTTGGCTCTTTTCCTTTTTTTACTCTGTTCCTTAAGATCTGGAATGTCAAGAGATCGTTTATTAATCTTCGTCAGCAGACAACATTCTAATTTGGACAGATCTCTGGAATTAGACAATATGTTTGCATGGGGTTTTTCAAGATAAAGTGCATTTTGAACTTGTGAGGTGACTAAAGTAATGAATGGTTGGTGGTTAATTATAACTTTATGAAGTTTTATTACAAGTAGTTTCATGTTATGTGCAGTTTATGAGAAAACTGTAAGTATGGAAATTTTGGAAAGTTTTTAAAGAAGTTTCACAGTACAGTTTTTTCATTAGTGTAAATATTCACCCATGAATTAATGAAAACACTTTTGAGAATGTGTCAAACTGGAAAGTGCAAGTCCAAAAGTAGAAGAATTTTACAAGGGAAAGGTGGATAAACTATAAATGAATGGAAGGGGTGTGTAATCAAGTTCTTAACACTGCCAATTTTAATTTGACTATATGAGTAAATAAGCATGACTAAAAGTTATGATACTTCAAAGCACTGTGGATAGAAGATCTTCCAATACTGGAAAAGTAATAACAAGTGAAATAGAAAAGCATTAAAAAGTATCTATGAAACATTTAAATACACTGAATATAATAAATCATTAATACTTATGGAGCTTGATAAGGAGAGTGATAAAATTACAATTGTCATTTTTTTCATTATTATTACTCTCATTCCTTATTTACATATAATGAACCATTTTGGTAATAACTCATTTTGTTTGCTTCTGGAACATAAATATATATGTATCGGAAAATAAGTCAGAGAATGCAACAAAAGAAACTGTCATCCATATATTTCCAATAGAGAAAGAAGACTGAAAGAAGAAGGGATGTTAAAAGAGATGTATAATAGCATGTATTGCCAGATATGCTTGAACTATTTTAATTGAAGTGTGTATCATATAGAAGCCAGGGATTATATTATTACACATTGTTTAGTTTATGCAGTCTTTCGAACAATGGAGGAATCTGTAATTAAATATATCTCTGTGTTTGCATTGGTTTGTTAGTTACTCAGTCTCTCCTTGTTTTGGTACCAGGGATTTTAAAAGATAATTGCAGTTTTTCTGAGAAGTGTGGTTTTGTTACCATATCAGTGTAGGGATTGTCTTGTCTTTCATGTTTCATCTTCTTTATTGTCTTTTAGTGTGAATTCTTTCTCAAGTCTTAATTTCACAATTTGCAAAGTCACAGCATTAGCAAGGAAGTGTTTGTTCATGTAAAAGTAAAGTTATCAAATTTAGTGGTATCTGATGGGGCATTGACCATAAATTTAGAGACTGTAACAGGGATAGACAAATTAATGGAGGCAAAGATTGTTGAAAGATGCTAATCATTCAATAACTTTGTAGGATCCTGAGTAGGTTTTTTTTATAAGAATGCACACCAGATAAAGGCTGTCTTTTCATTTTTAAGTTTTTGGACCTTAATTCTCATGGAGTAAGATTCTTTTTTTTCTTTTTTGATAAATGTCCATATTCTTTGTATGTTAGTTACATGTCACTCTGCCACTGCATGGGCAATTCTGTTTTAATCCAGTTCAGATTGTTGATTTGACTCAGATGATTCAAATCATGGAACTGATTTAGAAAAGGACATCAATTCAATGCTCTAAACAGCTTGGGTAAACAGCTTCAGAAAGTCAATTAAATTACAAGTGAGGGAAATAATTTTTTATGTATCTTCCAAATCTTTGGATAGATTTGGAGGCAGTGGATGATTCAGTTTCAAACAGAGAGACAATTCTGAAAGTCAGTTTGATTTTGAGATTCAATCAAATCTCCTTTGCATCAATTGGTCTCTGAATTTAGAATGGGATGTAGAAAATATAAGAAAATCACCAAGCCTCTTCAGCACAAAGACATGCAACATGCACAATTAAACAGATGACTATGAAATTATCTGGTATGTAATTTCTATTTTTTTCCTTAAGGAAAAAAGTAGAAGGATATTTAGAAATTTCCTCTAATTTTTTTTTCAGTACTGTATACAGTATCTTGGCTTAGCATATTTTCTGATTTGCTACAGTTCTATAAAACAGGAATAACAATTACAGCCCCATTGAATGAAGTTCTATATCTGGGTAGCTCTTCAAATGCACGGCATAGGGAATCATGTAATTTTTTTGTTATTAAATTCAAGGGTTTTTTTTACCCTAGGAGTTGAAATTGAGATGAACATTTTTTTTTTCCTGGCTAGGACAGCTTAACCTTTCAGTAAAGATCAAGGGATTCATCTGAGGGTATGTTAGATAAACATGATGTAGCTGCTACAGGAATAGGTGCCCCTAGATACTGCAACAGAACAGAGGGGAAAGTGTCTGAGATTCTGTTTGCATCCTGAAAGAAAAGTCTAGTTTTTGAGAATCCACTGAATAAGTTGCTGATGTGATTTTGATTGATGGGGTTTACCAAAAAGAAAAAAAAGAAAAAATTTAACTTGCTTGGTGTTCTGGAAAAACTACTGATTCTATTAAAGAAAAGTTGATAGTACTGGAAGGCATTCCAAAAATGGTTTAGGGACCAGTGCAGGTCAACGAAAGGTAAAATATCCTCTTTGTGTAGTCTAAAATGAAAACACTTTTCTATGTATGTCTATCTGAGATGCTATATTTTTTAAAAAATTAATTTGCGATGCATTGCAATGCATCGCACAAAAAGCTAACTTTTTCCATGGTACTTCCCTGCAGTTTTCAGCCAAAATAAGTAATCTTTCATTTTTCCTCTCTTTGGTGGCATTTGTTTAAGGGTGTGTGTGTGAAATGGAAGGAGCTGGGGAAAAATCCACAACTTTTCCTTTCATAAAATTCCACATGCTGACATAATGAACCCTCCCCTAGAAGGGTAGGGATTTTAAGATAAGCACATGGAGGTAGCCAGGAATACTGTATTCTTAACTACATCCAAAGAAATGTATCCTTTTGCACGTTTATAGGGAGTGAGCTTCATTGGATTTATTCAGGTTTGGGGGATAGGCATTTTTTGGGTAGAGGCAACACAAAGCCACATCACTCATACATACAAACACATACACTTTGGCAGGTCTCCCTGTATTTTAATGTTAATCTGACAGAATGAGAACAATTTTTCATTAATTATGTTCACTAGATATTAATTTTCAGTAATTTATATATTTATTCATTCATTCATAAACTTTATTTGCCACTCATCTTCTATTCATCAACTCTGGATAGTTTATAGCATGAAGACATTGAAAACCATGAAAATATTCCATTATAAAAGCACAGCAAATAAAAACATTAAGAGATAAAAATCTAGGAGACAAGATAACAAAGCAGGGAGACAACGATTTTATGGTTGCTGCATTAAACAAACTCAGTCCGCATGCTTATACTGCAAAACCTATACCGCTCTTATTTTTTTATTGTTTTAACCCCTGTAAGTGTGATTCATGAATGGAAGGCTTTCAAATCAGATCAACAATTATTATTATTTTGTAGTTAGATTATGATTTGGGATAGGTAATGGTGAAACCTTGATTTATCAGATTTCCCTACATGTGGGCTCTGCAGGCAATGGGCCAAATTTGTGCTGGACTTTTGTATAATGACATCAACATGCAAATAGTGCAACCTACATTATTTGCCTCAAATTACCAAATTTGCATAATGATGCCTTTGTACAAATTATGGAAGCTTTCACCAACAGCATACTTTCCAACTGAGTTGAAAATGAAAGATACCTGCATTCCATTCAGTCCATTATATCAAAATTTCACTCTAAATTCAGTAACGGAGTTTATGCCATGGGAACCCATACTTTAAATACTATTATGCATAATTACTGTAATTAATTTTAATTATGTATCAGTTAAATCGAAGTAAGCATTCTGACCATTCTCAGTTCTTTGTCCTGTTCTTGGCTATGTTTGTTTCTGTTGTTGTTTTTTAACCTGGCATCCCCCTGCAAGATTTCAGGCAGCCTTTTTATTGCTCACTTCAGTGCTGCACCTCTATAATAAACTCATTTTTACAAGTAAATAATATTTCTCAGCGTGTTTAATATAATCATTTAAATACAAATGCTCTGTAGACTCCTCTCAAGCATTCAGCTGAAATGACAGAGAAATATATATGTCTAAGCTTCCTTGCTTAAGGAATGTATTATTACTTCAACAAGAATACCAATGCTTAGTGAGTCTAAAATCTTTTTGAAGGGTAATAAGGTTTCCCTTTGAATTCGATTTCCAGTGTTAAGTAGCCTAGATATAAACTCTTCCATTAAGTGACAATACAAACATTTTCTAATTAAAGTTTAGTTTAATATCTGTGGCAGTCAAGAGATGTTCTTTTTTTCAAGGCTCCAATTTATGATATCCTTTAAATGGACAAATTGACTTTGTATTTGATTGTTGGTTAGTTTTTAGGGAGTGGTCAGTGTGTACTTTTATCTCCTCCTCTGTTGCCCCTACCTTATGAGTGATCTGCCTCTAGGAAAGAAGATACCTTCCAATTCAGCAGTGATTTCAATATTTTTTAAAATTAGATTGCAACATTTTATGGGGTTTTTTTTTCGTATTCTTACCTGCACTGAAAGACAGAATACAAATTCTACTAAGAATAAAGATGATTTAACATGTAGGTGACAGTACCTAAGAAATTATGACTGATTTTTTAAAAAGCTTAAAAAATGATGAATCTGGTTAGCAGTTAGATGGGAAAACATCATAAAACCCTCAATTTTTAAACCACGCTAAGAAGCTTAAGTAAGATTTTGGAAAATGTGGTAGTGGCAATTCACTTCTATATTGCTATCAAGAAAGTTGCATGAATGTGTCTGTAAAATCACTGGGACTAAAATGACATCTTTTCCTGTATTAGGATCACGAAAATGTCCAGTGCCACTTTTGTTATCATTATCACTGGTTTAATTGAGAAATTTGAGAACATGACGTAGAGAATTTCACAAAAAGCCTACCATGATAGAGTTGCCTATTCATTATGTGGCTTCTGTACGAGGCACAGACACAAAGCAAACTGATATATTTGATCTCCTCCTTTATTTTTGTGGATGTTAACACCCCAATATATTCATGAACTGGAATAGAGCTTGGTAACAAGGTCAGCCAATGAATAGGCATAGCAACTAAGTCAGCCGATGAGGACTGTTTGGAAACTGAAACTAGAAGTAGCTTAGGCTAGAAACTGACACTAAAAGTATAGCCTAGGCTTGGCTCTGTGTTTAGCTCTGTAGCTCTGAAGCTATGTAGAGTTCTGAATCTGTCCATTGAAGATGAAACTAACTTGCTTGCTTACGACTTGGAGCTCTGCTCTGAACTTGCAACATGTTTCTGTTTGAGTTTGCTCCATGTTGGAGAAATCTACAACTGGTTTGTAAAATCTACTTATGTTTATAAAGATGTTAAATGAAGCATCAGCCATCTCTGTTTATATTTCTGGTGCTGAATTATCGCTGCAAAACTCTCAATAATATCTCCATGTGGAATGTGAATTCCAGAGGAGCAAGAGATAGCAGAGTTTAGAAATGGGACCTTTGTCAGTCAACAGGAGTCCTGATTTACCACCAGCTTATCAAATACTTTAAGAGGTGAGGGCTTGGCAGCACAAGGAAATAATAGCAATGACTTAATAACCAGCCATCAACACCCCAATCAACAACTAAAAAGCCACCCACCACCAGGCACTATATAAATACCACATACAGAATAGCTCAAAGCCCAGATTGTGCAAGAGAAAAGTTCCCTGAGGATGGGCTCCAGCATGCACCTGAAAGCTTGGAAGACTAAACAGATTTAACAGATTAACAGAGTTGGAGGGGACCTAGTCCAACCCCCCTGCCCAAGCAGGAGACCCTATACCATTTCTGACAAATGGCAGTCCAATCTTTTCTTGAAAGCCACCAGTGATGAAGATCCCACAACTTCTGAAGGCAACTTCTGTTCCATTGGTTGATTGTTCTCACTTAGCTTTTTTGGCAACTGCTGCATACTGCTGGTCCTATTTATCTGGTTGTTCACTAAGACTCCAAGATCCCTCTCACAGTTACTGATTTTAAGCAGTAACTGTTTCACCCAGTCTATATGTGTACTTTTGGTTTTTCTTGCCTAAATGTAGGACTTTTACCTTCTCTACATCGAATTTCATTTAGTTAGATATGGCCCAGTGTTCAAGTCTGTCAAGATCCATCTGGATCCTGAGCCTATCTTCTTAATATTACTATCATTCTTAATATTACACTGGAGAATTACTTCAATGACTTCAATGACAAAACTGTTGTGTTAAACCATTTCAGATACTTAGAGCAAGGGTCTTCAAACTTGGCAAGTTTAAGACTTGTGGACTTCAACTCCCAAAATTCCTGAGCTAGCATGACTAGAGGAGGAGTACTGTGAATTGAAGTCCACAAGTCTTAAACTTGCCAAGTTTGAAGACCCCAGAGTATATCTTTAATAATGCTAGTACAGGTAGTCCTTGACTTACAACAGTTCATTCAGCGACTATTCGAAGTTACAACAGCACTGAAAAAAGTGACTTATGACTGTTTTTCACATTTGCAACTATTGTAGTACCCCTTTGGTCACATGACTTACATTTGGAGGTTTGACAGTTGACTCATGTTTATGATGATTGCAGTGTCCTGGGGTCATGTGATCCTATTTTGCAACTTTCTGACAAGCCATGTCAATGGGAAAGCCAGATTCACCGAACATCTATTGTAGTAATTTAACAACTGCAGTGATTCACTTAACAAAGGTGGCATGAATAGTCATAAAATGGGGCAAAACTCAGTTAAGAAAGTTCTCACTTAACAACATAAATTTTAGTGCTCCATTGTGGTCATAAGTCAAAGATTACTTTGTTTCAGTTTGGCCAGATTTCTTCCTGTAAGCGGGAACTGATACAGGAAACTGTTTAAAAGACCATTCTGTATAATTTTCTTGGTTTTTGAAGCCTGACATCAAAAGCAGAGGTGGTATTCAGCAGGTTCTGACCAGTTCTGCAGAACCGGTAGTAAAATTTTTGAATATTTCAGAAAGCCAGTAGCAGAAATTTTGTGTAGTTCAGAGAATCGGCAGCGGAAATTTTGAGTAGTTCCAAAAACTACCTCTGACTGGCCCCGCCCCCATCTATTCTCTCCCTCCCAAGTCCCAGCTGATTGGCTGGGTCTTCTTTGGTTGCCCTGCACAGGGGAACAGAGCTGGAAAGCAGGTTATTGGAGAGGGAATGGAGATTTTGCAGTAATCTTCCTCTGCCATGCCCACCAAGCCATACCAGACCCACCAAGCCATGCCCACAGAACCAGCAGTAAAGGTCCCCTGTGGGACCTTTATGGAGTCCAAAGATCTTCTTTTAAATATATATGATGCTATAAGTCATTCCTTCACCCAATGTAATTATTTGAAAATGCTTTTTTAAAAAAAAGTTAGGCAGGAAGTCTAATGCACCACTGCACTAGGTATTGCATATCAATAGTTTCGTATTTAATTCTATCTGAACTTTGTTCAGCTTTTGTGTTCAAATACGTTGCAGAAATCAAAGTCTGCAGAGCCAATTTTAGCAAAGGCATGTACTCTGTAAGGCAGGGAAGTCCATCTTTATGGCAAATAGCCAGGATGAATTAGCCAACTGTGGAAACTACCTAACTTAACCTACCTACCTACCTATATCATCTCTCTCTCACTATCATGATATATCTCTTTATCTCTCTATATAGATCTCTCTCTCTATCATCTCTCTATCATCTCTCTCCCCCTCTCTCTCATCTCTCATCTCTTACCTATCTCTATCATCTCTCTCTCTCTCTAATCTCTCATCTATCTATATCATATCTCTCTCACACACACTATCATGATCTATCTCTTTATCTCTCTCTATCATCTCTCTCTCTAATCTCTCATCTATCTATTTCTATCATCTCTCTCTCTCTCACTATCATGATCTATCACTATCTCTCCAGTGGTGGGATTCAAAATTTTTTATTACTGGTTATGTGGGCGTGGCTTGGTGGTTGTGGTGTGGCTTGGTGGGTGTGGCTTGGTGGGTGTGGCAGTGGAAGGATACTGTAAAATCACAATTCCCACCCAACTCCAGGGGAAGGTTACTGCAAAATCCCATTCCCTACCCACCCCACTAACCTGCTTTCCAGCTCCCTTCTCCTGTGCAGGGCAACATAAGAAGTGTTTTGGTTTGCCGGCAGCTGGTGCAGATGGCAGTGGAGTCAGACAGTGAGGAAGAAAGGGGACTAGTCAGGGAGTCTGGAGAGGATGTGGACAAGGGTCCTGTGCCCAATGCAGTGATGGGGCCAGAACCATCTGGGAATGGGGTGCTGCCGTTGGAGTCTAGCAGCAGCAAAGTAGAGGACCCAGAGGAGCCTGTTCCCAGTATACAAATGCGCAGAGCTGCTAGAAGGCGAGAACAGCTGAAACAGAAGGGGTGACTCGGGAATAAGGCTGGAAAGTGATTGCCCCTCCCATAAGGGATAAAAGTCAGACCTCAATGATGAACTCTTTGCAGGAAGCAAGGTAGGCCAATAGATTCCAAGTCCTCGAAGCTCTGTATATTCTGGTTGGTTTTTTCTGGTACTTCAATTGGTTACAGTTATAATTAATTTGGATATTTCTGTTTTTGGCAGCATTCTGTAGCACTGACAGGCATGGGTTTCTCTTAGGGAACTGTTTCAGATTAGGTTTGGCTGAGAGTGAAAGTAATTCCCAGCATTGCATTAAAATAGGTTTTGCTTTTAAAACAAGTTTGTATTTAATTATGTTTGATGAACAAGAAGACCAGCCAATCAGCTGGGACCCAGGAGGCAAAGAATAGATGGGAGCAGGGCCAGTCAGAGGTAACATTTGTCGGTTCTCTTCAAACTACTCAAAATTTCTGCTGCTTGTTCTCCAGAACTGATCAGAACCTGCTGAACACCATCCATCTATCTATCTATCTATCTATCTATCTATCTATCTATCTATCTATCTATCTATCTATCATCTGTCATCTATCTGCATCAGAGCATAGTGAAATTAAATAACTACTCCATACCCAAAAGGTATCTGCAGGATCTTTTGTTAGTAAATTTGAGAAAGGGTCTTGACTTTATAGCAGTGTTTCTCAAGGACAGATCCAACCTAGAAATAAGGAGACATTTCCTGACAGAACAATCAATCAGTTGAATGGCTTGAGATTTGGCAACCATTTGTCTGAAATGGTATAAGGTCTCCTGCTTGAGCAGGGGTTGGACCAGAAGATCTCCAAGATCCTTTCCAATTCTGTTTTTTCTGTTATTCTGTAACCTATTATGTGGTGGTGCAATGGTTAAAATGCTGTATTGCAGACTAATTTTGCCGACTTCCGGCAGTTCGATACTGATCGGCACAAGGTTGACTCAGCCTTTCATCCTTCCAAGGTCAGTAAAATGAGGACCCAGATTGTTTGGGGGCAATATACTGACTCTGTAAATGACTTAGAGAGGGCTGTAAAGCACTGTGAAATGATATATAAATTATAGTTATATAAGATATACAGTTATTGCTATTTAAGAGGCATGGACTTTAACTTGCAGAATTCCCATGCTTTAGAGTACTTGCATCAGATTTATTTATTATGGCAAGCATGGAGTTAAGAGACATTACTAAGTTGCATTTTTGTTTATTGCATCTATGAGGACTTGGGTCTCTTAATCAGTTTAAAGGATTCTGACAGTTCCAGAACAGAATGTTTATTTCAAATCTCCAACTTCCTTCTCTTTGCTATGTAGTCTATTAAAGCTAATATCCATAAAAGGAAATGTGTGAAAAAAACATACATGTTGAAATAACTTTTAGAAGTAGAGTTGAATTTATATTCATTTTGGTTTCATCCAAAATAAATTCAATTGTTTCATTTTCAATGCTGGTCATTCTGTAAAAGCAGCCTTAGTTAACCAATTCCAAACAATTTTTATGTCCATCAAACTCACTTTGCAATTTCTCTCTCTTCATGCCTTGTTCTCTTTGACCAAATTTTTGCAATTATCTTTTTCTCTCCATATGCAATTCAGTAGGATACAATATCTTGCTCTTATCCTTATTGTGTGAAGCAACCAGTTTCTTACATATATTTTTTCTCATTATCAGTTGCATTCTTTTTCATATATCTATTAACCCTACAAAATTTTGTTATTCATATACACACATATCTATATATATCTATCTATATCTATATCTATATCTATATCTATATCTATATCTATATCTATATCTATATCTATATCTATATCTATATCTATATCTATATCTATATCTATCTATCTATCTATCTATCTATCTATCTATCTATCTATCTATCTATCTATCTATGTGCGTGTGTGCTGTTTAGCTTCCTTCGGGTATTATCCCACGTCATTGTAGTTCTGTTAAAGTTGTAGCAACGTTTCAGCAGAATCCCATCCGCCATCATCAGGCTTCTGTATTGAGTTCGCCGTGTCTCTTTTTAACTAGCATTCAATAATTTGTACATTAAAAGAAAACACAGAACTCTCTAGCTTCCTGAGACAGATTTAGCATCCGTGTTGAATTCTCATAAAAGACAGGCTTCTTTTTCAGCTGTGTAAAACCTTGTCATCCATAAAAAAAAACAAAAACCCTGAGCTTGAAAAATGGTATAAGCAGGCTTGCTTTTCTCCTGCTGTTGCTGTTATCCAGCCAGGTGGGAGTTTATGACATTTGCAGATTTTGCATATCTGAGGTGCTACAAACCACTGATTTTTCTAGCTTTTTTTCTTTACAAGCTGCTTGCAAGTCTGTGAACAGAGCCTATGTAAGGCTTGAAGTGATATTCTTGAAGAAGGGATATACCAGAACTTCGATGTCATAGAATCACGAAGTTTGAAGGAAGACTCTAAAGGTATTTAGCACATGGATAGTCAACATTTGAGGGCTAATTTTGAGATTATGCTGTGATCATGGAGTAGGTCTAAACACAAAACAAGCAGAAGACAGCTTTGGTGGTTAGTTATTTAGTTAGTTAGTTGTTTGCTATGTATTCCAAGGAGTTATTTCTTATTTATGATTAAAAGATAGTAGAGTGCATCTTTTCAAAATAAATATGAATTTTAATTATTAATTATAAATTCCTCCTCCTCTTTTCCTCTCTTTCTCCTTTTTTTTAACACAAAACAAAAGGTTTAATTTATTCCGTACATCTGTTCAAATAGTTTCAAGGGTTATTGCTGCCCAACAATACTTTAATTCCTTACTTCAAGACATTATGATTGTTTTTTTCCTATGTGATAGAATACAGACTATGGTGAAGTTGTTGGAATCAATGGCATCATCGAAGTAGATAAATTAAATTCCATTAATTTCAAAGGGATTTAGTTATGAACTAGCCTTAATGCTACCCATGAATTCTGGAAAAAATTATTTAGAAAGACAGTATACAAACATATTAAATACATAAATTTAAGTAAATTCTAGTACTGGACAGGGAAATCTGTCTGCATGCTTTCCTATCAGTTTTTATTCAGTTTGATGAAAGAGAATACTATTACAGTCTTTCAAAGGACAATTTCAGAGAAATGGGGTGAATATGGTATTATTCTATGGATTTATTTACTGTATAAGATAGCCGAGGGGTTGTCTGAATGGCCCATCTCACACTGTTCAATTGTTTCTCAAATGATTTGATGCCTTCCTGGTTCTGTGCTGTCCAGTTAAGTACCAAGTAAACATAACATGGATAAATTCCTTCTATTGGGTTTTTTTTTTTTTATAGTATTGGTGCTAATGTTACTGGAAATGGGAAAACCTGCCTGTAAGAAATTTCTTGCTCCCCTGGAGAATTCAGAGAACTCCAAAGTTCTCTTTTGCACAGCTTTCTCATAAAATACCATTCATATCTTGAGAGATAAAATGTATCATTTTACTGAAGTCTTGAAATGAGTTCCTTGTTAATCCACTCTGCAAGTAACAACCAGCTTTCCTGTGTCCCAATCCCATCCTTTATCCTCACACATTTGGGACTGGTACAATTTCCAAACTGAAGCACTGGACAATGGTTACTATTTTTTTTTTTTTAAATAGCTGCTTTCTAAGGCTGAGGT
>BHFT01006208.1:0-27404 GCA_004320025.1 Laticauda laticaudata
AGTTAAAATGTATCTTTTAGGAATCTTGTTAAAGTTTCACTGTTAATTCCTTTCACTTCCAGGTGGTCTTCTCCATTCTTCTCCATTTTTCCAGGAAAGGGGTGAGGTCCATAGTAGACAGTCTAAGGTTAAAGTTTTTGGGGAAGAAACATGAGTGATATTAAACTGGCCCTGCCCAATCTACCCACCCCAGGTCAAACACAACCCTGATGTAGCCCTCAGTAAAAGCAAGTTTGACATCCCTGGTCTAGGAAAACAGAAATCTTGCTGTGCCTGTAAGCTTGTTATTAATCCTAAATAGAATTAAAAGCTAAATATGTCTCCACCTCATCTGCTGGTTTTTGTTTTTGTTTTTTTGTTTGTTTTTTGGCTGAATTTGGCTGAATTTGTATCCAAAGTTTGTAGACAGGCCAGATGGAAAAGCTAGAAAATTAGACCGAAATCACTATTTGAGAAACTTTATAATCACCCAGGCATTCCAAGATGCTTCTTTCTGCGCACTTCAGAATCAGCATAATTGCTTTTCAACTCTTCAAAATTCTATTACTATTTTCTGTCATTTGAAGATGATCAGGCTGGGTAGCAATCAGGCCTCAGCATGTTGGTGTGATATGAAAATTATCAACTGCAGGAGGAACATACCAGTTACAAAGATTTTTACTGAAAAATAAGCTGAAAATGCATCTCCTTCTCCAGAATTAGAGAGTAGCCCTTGATGGATGCTAACATTTTTTTTGGAACAAATTAAGCAGAATTATAAAAATTAGTCATTTTTTAAAAATGACACTTGATGGGAGACTTTGTACCATAAAGACAGTTAAAATATGGAAGCTTGCTGTGGTTTTCAGTGGATCAATCAGATCCATTGCTTTAAAGACATGGACATAACTGAAAAATGCTTCCTTCTTGTAGATTTCTAGTGACTTGTCTGTTTTCATTAAAGTCAGTGGAACTTGACACTGACTGCAAATTAATATTCAGTTGCAAATTTCCTGTAAGTAAGCTCTATTGGGAATTACTTTTAAATAGAAGTGCATGGGATTATGCCAGATATTTTCATTTTGGATAGTTAGAATTCTTATTTTATTTTATGAATTTTACTCTTAGGGAAGAACTGAATATTATCAAACTTGCAGAGCTGCCCTGAAGGGACATTCTGTATCTCACTAAATGGAAAAATGTGGTTTCCATTTCATGAAATGTTGTTCATTCACTGAAGAAAGACTGCATTACACTGAGTAGCTTCACATGATGAAATGGACAGATTTTTAAAAAACAATTTATTGTTGTTCTCTATTGTACTATAAAACCTATAATAGTAGGCAACAGGAATTATGGAATATATCATCACTATAGTTGGTGCATAAATAAGTAATGAATAAGATCTGTTTATTAGTAACATTCTTATTTCAAATGTTGTGGAAGCATTCTATTGATTTTTTATTATTTCAAGGAATAAGATCTACCTAGAAATCTTACTGATCACATGGACTCTTATTCAAACAAGTAAAACTTACATCGAGCATACACATTAAACCATAGAAAATTCCCACAGGCACCAGCCATTTATTATTTCAGATAATGCCCTTATTTGATTATTAGAAAAATAGCAGCCCTCTGTTATCTTCAGTTGGTATTTCTGACTTCTTTTGCATATTTATGATTGAATATCTCACATACATAAAAGCTCCCCAAGTTGCTGACTATTAGTAGATGAAAGAGTCAAAAATCAACACTAGCAGATGTCTTTAAATTATATTATTTTTATTATCTTCTATTCATTAAACATAAAGCTCAGTCAACTGAGTCAACATTTAAAAATGTATCACAAATATCATTGACTGGTGCTAATGGTTGATACAGGTTGCTGTCAGCACCCTAGGTATCAACCAAGTACCTTCTTAAGATGTACAAAGATCCAAATAGCGCAGATTTCTGCAATTATGCTGGTGTTATTGCAGGAAGCTGGTGTATTTTATAAAATTCTTGGACATGGTACCAAGTGCCCTGATGACAATGGGTATCACTGTTACATGTTTTATCCATAATCGCATAGTTTTGATGGCCAGGTTGCGATATTTTGTGATTTTTTTCCAGTTAATTTTCTTCAACTATGGCATCTCCTGGTACCACGATATCAATGAATTGTACATTTCAGTTTTCGACAACTGTAATGTTGTGGTGTGGTGTGTTCCAAATGATGATCCATCTGTATTCAAAAGTCCCACAAGATCTCTACCTTCTTGTTTTCGATAACTTTTTCTACTTTATGTTCCCATGACTTTTTGGATACAAGTAAGTCATATTTTTACATAATGACTAGTGGATTAATTTAGCAATTCGGTCATGTCTAGCTTTGTAATCAGTTTGTGCAATTTTGCTGCATTCACATATTAAATGTGATACAATTTTGATTTTGTTGTTGCAAAGTCAGCAGTTTGGATTGTCAGTCAATTTTTGTATCTTCGCTTTCCTGGCATTAGTTTGTAGTGCTTGTTCTTGGGCAGCAAGTATTGAACCTTTCTTGATGGTTCCTCTCTTGAACCATGCCCATGTCAAGTTGCCATCACATTTTCCTTTAATGTTTTTCAAGTGCTGTCCATGCAAAGCTTTGGTCTTCCATTTATTTAATCTACCATCCAGCTATTTTTCCTTATATTCTGCCTTTGTTTCTGTTGTTTTTATAATGTTCTCCGTTTTCATTAGCTTGCAGCATTTTTTCTGAACTTTGGTTCACATAATCATTCAAACATCATTTTTCTTCTTCTCCAGTTTGATGGATTTGCAATAGCCCTCCTACCCCTATTTTTCTTGGCAGGTACAACCTGTCAATGTCACTTCATGGATGTAAAGCATGGTACATATTCAAACATTTGTGCGTTTTCCAGTCTAGATTTTCCAGTTCAGCCAAAGTCCAGTTGATGATTCCAGCTGAGTAGTGTATCGCTGGAACTGCCCATGTATTAATGGCTTAAATTGTGTTTCCAGATTCAGCTTTTAATATTTTGAGGACCCTCCTGATGTATTCCTTTTGCATTGACTCTTTGACTTTTCCATTCAAGATGTTATCCGCTTCCAATATGCCTAGGTATTTGTAACTGTCATCCTTTGCTAATGTTTTCACGATGTTTCCATTTATTATTAATTTCATTTTTTAAATCATTACTATTATTCATGCAGTCAGCCAGATGTTCAGACTGGATTTGACATTTTTGTCTACCTATCGAGTCCTTACCAAGGACTGGGGTAGGCAATATTGGATGTTTGACAATGTTAGGTATCGTTGCAGGATGGAAGCTATTCCAAGCAAAGCTGCCTTCTGAATTGACTGATGGCAAATTTGTCAATGCCAATGATGGTGTTCAAGTGGTGCTCTGGTTGTTTTGGGATTGCACCCAAGGCACCTATTAGTATTGGTACGACCCCTGCTTGCCTTTGCCATAGTCATTCTATTTCTATTTGTAGGTCTTTGCATTTTGTTATCTTCTTCAGTTCTTTCTCTTCCATTCTGCTGTCTCCAGGCGCTGCCACATCCATTATCCAGACTTGTTGTTGTTGTTGCTGCTGCTGTTGCTGTTGTTGTTGTATGAAAAAGAGCTCCAATAACACCATACCACCTGAAAGTATTTAGAGAAATGATGGTTTAATCACAACTGTTTATTTTAAACAAATTACAGAAAGGGTGAACAGATGAATGATTCTTTTCTGGACTATATTATATACACCAGACAGAGGACTTCAGAAAATGTTTATCCTCCACTATGAAAAATATATCCAGTACTATAAAAGCAACTGGGATCATTGAACTTGTTTTGGCCTTAAACAAAATGAACCACTTGCAAAAGGGTCTGTTGTTTTTCTACAAAAGGCAGTTTTGACAATTTTTGGGTTCTGATCCAATGGAATTTATTTATTTTATTTATTTATTTATTTGATTTGTCAATTGCTTACAAGATAATAGGTGTAAGTATGTACATAGTTATGAATACATGAAAGGGGTACATATAAGAAAAATAAAAGAAACAATAGGACAGGGATGGTAGGCATGTTCGTGCACTTATGCACACCCCATACAGACCTCTTAGGAAAGGAGTGAGGTCAATAGTAGACAGTCTAAGGTTAAAGTTTTTGGGGTTTGGGGAAGAAATTAAAGAGTTAGGCAGAGAATTCCAGACATTGACCACTCTGTTGCTGAAGTCGTATTTCCTGCAATCAAGTTTGGTGTGGTTAATTTTGAGTTTGTATCTATTGTGTGCTCTTGTGTTGTTATGGTTGAAGCTGAAGTATTCATTGACAGGTAGGACATTGCAATGTATGATTTTATATACCATACTTAGATCAGACTGAAGATGGCATAATTCAAGTTTTCTAGGTCTAGAATTTCAAGTCTGGTGGCATTAGGTATTCTACAATGAGTAGAGGAGTGGAAACTCTTCTTGTGAAATATTTCTGGACTTTTCTCAACTGTGGCTAATATCAGATACGTAATGTGGTCCAGACTGATGAGCTGTATTCGAGTATTGGTCTAGCAAATGTTTTGTATGCTTAGTTAGTAGTGTGATATTACCAGAGAAAAAGCTACGTAGGATTAGGTTAACAACTCTTTAATGCCTTTTTGCTATTTAGTTACAATGGGCTCTAGCACTTAGATCATTAGAGATGAGTATTCCAAGGTCCTTTACCAGAGCTTGTCATCAACAAGATCTTGACTATTCAGCTTGTATTTTATTTTCTGATTTTTTTTTGCCAATATGTAAGACAGAGCAATTTATTTGTTGAGATTTGAAGTTGCCATTTATTTGACCATTCTGATACATAGTTAAGAATCTTTTTGAAGGGGAGCAGTATTGTCTGCTTGGTATTGAACAGCTTTACATCATCAGCCGAAAAGAACGCTAGTCGCTTTAATATGATCACAGAGGTCATTTATGTAGAGTATGAAGAGAGTTTGGCGTCTAAGAACACTGTCTTGGGGTACACCACTATTGGACAGGTATAGAATTTGATAGGACGCTCCCCCAATTTTGACCATTTGTTGTCTGTTTGACAGGAATGCTTCTATCAGTTATGCAGTTGTCCAGAGATTTACCATAAGATTCTTAGTTTTAGGGAGTAGTTTGGTTGTGTACCACTGAATTCAAAGGCCTTTATAAAAGTCTATGTAGATTGCGTCTGTTGCTTTGCCCTTGATCGAGTTGTGTAGTCCAATATTTTTGTAGTGTAAGAGTTGCAAATTACAGAATAGTTTTTTTCCTGAAACCAAATTGTTTATTGGAGCAGTAGGTTGTTTATCTCTAAGTGGAGGATAATGGATTGGTTAATAATTGATTCCATGACTTTACAGGTGACGCAGCATAAGGAGATTGATCTGTTGATTTTCAACTAGGCTGGGGTCTCCCTTTTGAAGATGGGGGATGACCGTGGCTTTTTGACCATAGCGTTAATTAGGCAAGGAGCTGGTCCTGAAAGATTTTTCAAAGATTATGCTTAGAGGTTCAGCTATGGCAGTGGACAGCTTTTTAAAGAAGTAGGCACATATTCCATTCGGTCCAATATTGGCCAGATGGAATATTTCTAGGATTCTATCTAGACTGGATGTTAAAGACACATGGTTAGCAATGTGCCCTATCATAAATAATAAGTTTTGGAGGGTGATAGTGACATCACAACAGTTGCCTGCCTGCCTGATGCTTCTAAAATCCAATGAAATGTATCCTTTCTGAGAACATAGAGGTATGTTATAGATGAACATATTACAAACTTTTAAAATGAACAAACAAAACCTTTATAATCTTACCTTTGAAAACCAGCACAGTCAACACCAGACACTTTCTTAAATAGCAATAAAGATTTTAATAATTGCAACATTTATGAAAGGATATGTATGTTAGATATAGCAATCAGGTACTCTTCTGTATTTTACTTTTACCAGCCTTCATTCTATTGATTGATAGATAATTTGCAAAATTATCAAGAAAAATTATTCAAGAGAATCTTGAAGACAACTTTGAAGAAATTTACATACATTAAGAGTGGCATTCTCTTCTTTTCTTGAAAGCAGCCAAGGGATATGCATAAATAATTCACTCCTCCCCTCCCCAATCTTTTTGGCAGTATGACTCATTCCTTACTTCCCGTAGCTCAGTGACATTCAAAGGGGAACTTTTCCCTTTGAAAGTTTTCACTAATGGCACAACTGTACTCTTACTGTTAAAAAGATATCCCGTTTTTTGAAAGTTTTTCTTCCAGGAAATTCACACAAGTTGTTAGAGAAGTTCTCCTTCCCCTGGAGAAGTTCATAGAAATCGCCCACCCAATTGCCTTGGCCCCAAATTTTGGTGGAGAATTTTGAGAGGATATTTGTGCCAGGTTTCAGAAGTGAAAAACATACAGTGGAATAATTAGGCTGATGAAGATTCTCAGTAATCAAGGTAGAGTTATTTGAAGGTTGAGTCATTGCAATGTCTCAAACCAACAACAAAAATTGGTCCAGTTGCAATCACTCACCTTTCAAGTGGAATAAATATACTATATAGAAGAGCTGACAAACTATTAATAAGAAATATTCTGATAGATGTACTGTCAAGAATTATAGACCAATTATGAGTTAGTAATTTTATCACAGGAAGAAGAAAATCCAATAGAATATTGACTCCAGTTTAAAAAATAAATAATATTTAAATAAACTGGAACCAATATGCTTAAATCCATAATCTTAGGGACAGTTCATATTTTGTTTTCTGTAAAATATTTCCTCCCATAAATAAACCTTTCCCCTAAATTCCAAAAGATAGGCAACAGAGAAATCCTAACTGGGAACAGAAAAGCTATCTTTTTTTCCCAGCCAAGGTTCAGGTTTTGCAATGGACTCTATTCAGTGATGTTCCTGAGAAGACTGCAAAGCAGAAGCCCACAGCACTTCACATTTTAGCACCACTTGTGTATTAAAAAAAGAGAAATAATCTGTCCCTCCTCCCCTTCCATGAGACTATCCCCTAGATATACGCTAAAGGGGAAAAAAATGTGAGGAATAATTGCAGCTCTGTTTTAGAGAGAAAACCTAGATTTTTCATTTGGCTACAGCTGGGAAACAAAAGGCAACAGACAAAGTGCAGAAGAGGAGGGAGGGTTGAAGAGTTCAAAGAGAGAAAAATGTGGAAGGGAAAGAGAAATTAATTGTTTGGGCAGGGATTTAATGTGCATTTTTGTCCACAATTCATTCATTGGTTCTGCTATCTGACTTTCATTTCCTATACTCTGCAGAGTTCAAATGTTGGTTTGCGATCCAAAGTATCTCTCAAAACTTTTCAGGAAGCACGTGGCCAATCAGTACTCATAGGAGTGTTATATCACTGCTCAGCAATGCCTACCTACAGCTATTGGGAGCAAATTCAGGGTTTTACCCAAGAAACTAAACAATAGAAAGAAGCATTACCTGTCTTTGGAATTCTGCAGCATATCACCAAATTGGCAGGCCACATCTTCATTTTGAATGGCCTTCATTAGAGAGCCACTCCTTAGGGACATTGTAGCATAATTCCAGACATATCTACCTAGAGAGAAGCCACACTAAATTCCCTGCTAGATTATATGTAGGGCCACCTGATTTACAAAATTACAAAATTACAAACTTCAAACTGTTTTGTCTTTCTGTCTCTATCCTTAATCTCCTTGTTATACATAATGTTTTCTAGTCTTGCTTTTCGTTCTTTAATTTAATCTTTGTTCAAATGAGTAGAAAGAATAGGCTCTTTCAAGATGGTCCTTCATTATTTCCCAATCTTCTTTTCAGTCCTACAGACTCTCCAACCACACATGTAGTCCTCAAGATACAATAGGTCACTTAATGGCCATTCAATGTATGATAGATGATCCAAAAGCTACAAACTGAACCTATTTCACACTTATGGCAGCTGCAAGGTCACCACTTGTGGCTCTAATGAGCAGACTCCATCACAGCCTTCTGTTGAAAACTACCTGCATTTCCTAGTCCATTTGCAAGTTAAATTCACCTGACTAAGTGCTGCGCAAGCGCTCTTGCACAGATAGAACAGGAATGTGCACATATCCCTGTTCTTCCTATATGAGAAGCATAATACTTAAACTGTCCTGTTTCCCTAAAAATAAGACCTGCCTTCAAAATAAGCCCTACTTAAGAGCCTGCACAGCTGGCTGTTCAGCATTCCATCTGGTTACTTGCAGCGCCACAGCCATGAGGCAAGGCAGGGGGAGTGGAGCTGCCCCACACCCCTACACTGGCTTACCTCAGG
The DNA here is from genome assembly GCA_004320025.1 of Laticauda laticaudata. Taxonomy (NCBI): domain Eukaryota; kingdom Metazoa; phylum Chordata; class Lepidosauria; order Squamata; family Elapidae; genus Laticauda; species Laticauda laticaudata. Next base: position 8,271 of record BHFT01006208.1, read on the forward strand.
GCCCCTGCAGCCAGACCATCCATACCCTGACACTGCCTCACCGCAGTAGCACCAGAACCATGTGCAGCAGGAACCCACATGGCTGCTTGCCAACTTCTTGTGCTTGCTAATGGCTACGACAGAGCAGGAGGACGTAGTGTGCTGACCATTCCATGGTCGTCAGATGAGGCAGGTGTCGGGGCATGAATGGCCTGGTGGCACGGGCCCTGAGGTAAGCATGTGGGGCAGCTCCAACCCTGTCTCATCATCATATCTATGCAGGCTCTTGCTGGATAGGGCTGGAGCCACCACCACAAGATGAGGCAGGTATCAGAGTGGGGTAGCGTGGTTGTGGAGGCCCTAAGGTAAGCCAGTGTGGGATGCATGGGGCAGCTCCAATTCCCAACTCATGATGTGGATTCCTGCCCTGTTGCAAACAAGCAGAAGAACTGGGCCTCCAGTACATGGGGAAAAAAATAAGAGACCCTCAAGATGCCATATTTTGGGGCCCAACAGAAAATAAGACCTGGTCTTATTTTCTGGGAAACACAGTAGGACAGGAGATGATGGAGGAGGGAAAATTAGTTCTAAAAAAAGTTGCTTACCCTGTTTGACAGAGTACCACTTAAAAATAGAAGGAAGTATTCCTCTTATTTTTCTGATAACATTCTGCCTTTCTTAGTTCCAAAAACAAATATTTTCTTGTAAACATGTGTCACAACTACCAGGACCATCTTTTTCCCAATAGCCATCTGACAATGAACCACTCAGGTGATCCTTTTAACAAGAAAGAAGAAATAAAGAAAGAAGATGGTATTTTGATCATTTCTCTTCAGAAAACAGTCCAAAAGCCAGAGGGGATTCAATACTGTTGATAGTGCGCACACAGATTCATTATAAAAATTAATGATACACATTAAGTATGTAATAATCTTATTTTTATTGATTAATAAAAATTGCAAGACAATTTAACATTTCTGGAAGAAACATCAACAAAGACCTGAAAAGGGAAGGTTGCAGAACAGACAGTATACCAGCAATCATTACTTCTAGTTTTCTTTGAGGAAATGTTTGCTCTACTATTCCATCTTGGTTGATTATTCCATAAATCTCCTCATATATTACCCCCTCTTTGTAACACCATTTATACACCAATCAGACCTTTGTTGCTCCCAAAGTGACAGAGTTCCAAGGCTACATTATGCTTTCATTTGTTTCAATTGCTATAAATGAAACAGTTGCATTAAATTTACATCCAGAAAACATTTCCATTCCACATTTTTGGTCAGATGTTAGATTTCAGTCCAAATTGTTTGACATGAAAACTGCTTCTAGCCAGGAAATAATAAATATAGTTGTATCAGTTGTCATTTAATTTGATGAAAAAGAATTTATCGTAGAAGAGCAAGCAGAGCTGGGGGGTGGAATTAAATGTGTCATAAGGCTAGAGTCATTACATTCCCACAAATGGTCTAAATCCAATCCCTCTTGAATTTCATTGACTAATCTGGTACCAGTTTAGTATTGAATTTTAGTTCCCTAGATTCTTATGTATAGGCTTGAACTGCAACTTAATATATGATTCCAATTCTTTTCACTTGACAATTACTTTAGAATTTCTTATGTACAAGAGGGGAATTTTTGAGTTTCTCATCCTTTTTGCAAAGAAGGGAATGTCAATGTCTTGTCTTTTATCCAAGGATCATCTAGTGCTTATTTCCTCCCTGTCTTCCAACAGTTTCGTTTAAAGAAACTCCTCCCACTGAGTGTTCTCAGCGTTTCATGTAAATTCATGTAGAGTATGTAAGCACACTACAAGCCATCACTATGCAGAAACCATTTTACTAGAGAGTGAGTCATACAACTGGAACAGGAAATGCATCACAGGAACAATAGAGATGAATCCTAGAGTGGCAATGTGATACAGGAAACAACTACAATAGAGAAGAATAATAGAGCTGCATATAAGATAGACATAACATCTGTCACACTCAGATTAGAAAGTAAGAAAGTTCCAGAGTGATGGGGGTGGGCGAATAGATAAATAGATGATCCCTTCACTACATCAGAACAATCAAATTAGCAAAAAACCATTGACTGCAAAAAAATTTCTCAGCTATCCAGAGAATAAAGCAAGAAAATAAATATCACTTTTGTATGGGAAGAACATTTTTGAGATACTGAAAAACAGATTTTGGCAAAACTCGAGTTTGACTAAGTCAAGGTATAAGCAAGAAAGAGTGAGGATGAAGATGATGAAAGAGGATATACATGACTTTGGGAGATCAGCCAAATTTGTATTACTTAGTGATGTACTGTTGGAGAAAATATGAGTTCCATTTTGGTATCTGTTTTTCTATAATAATGCAGAAAATGTGCGTGCGCGCGTGCACACACACACACACACAGCTTCCTTCGGGTATTATCCCACGTCATTGTAGTTCTGTTAAAGTTGTAGCAACGTTTCAGCAGAATCTCATGCCATCATCAGGCTTCTGTATGGAAGTGTGTCTTCACAGTTCTCTGTTTCAAATTTGAGGCTGGTCTATCTGAATTGGCTATTACTGGGTCTGTGGTTCATTGGACTTCGGAGTTTGATTTTTGATTGGTGTTTCTGGTTTCTTCTGTCTGTTTTGTGGCTTTGATTGGCTGGCAACCCTCTGTTCTTGTGTTCGGAGGCTTTCAATGCAGCTGCTTCGTGTGAAAGGAGGTGCTCTTCATCAGCAGCTGGGGTTTCATCTGGTGCCTGGTGGGGGGGTGTTTGGTTGGAGGGCATACAAGAGGGAGTACTGTCTGTGCTCAGGTGTTTCGTTCTGTTTTGTGGTGTGGAGATCTTTCTATTTGAGAGTGCAAGGCTTCCAAATGATTGACAGTCTGGTGGACATCAATTCTTCTATTCAAGCTGTCAGGTCTTTTTTCATCTCTATGGGCTTCTCATGCTGACCTTCGTGGCTGGGAGTTTTCTAAAGTGGCTAGGGTTTTGGTGCATTGAAGTTGATGTTGTGACTGTGGTTTTCATGTGTTGAACACACCTCCTCACAGTCCACACATTATGAAACGCACAGGTCACAACTTCAAACTTCAATGCACCAAAAACCTAGCCCACTATAAAAAACCCAGCTATAAAAAAAAAAAAAAGAAATCATCAGAGAGCCATAGAGATTGAAAAAAGACCTGACAGCATGAATAGAAGAGAATGATTCCAGCAGACTGTCAATCATTTGGACCTTCAACTCTCAAATAGAAAGATCTCCAACATCAACAAAACAGACAAACACCTGAGCACAGACAGACTCCCTCTGATGCCTCAACTCAAACACCCCCCCACAGGCACCCAGGTGGAAACCCAGCTTGCTGATGAAAAGCAGCCGTCCTTTCACACGAAGCCAAGCTGCATGAAAGCTCCAACAGCAGAACAGAGTGCTGCCAGACCAACACATATCTTGGAAAATTAACCAAGAAGCAAAATTTAACCAGCCCAATAAGCAAAGAAATCAACAACGATCATTCCCAGAGAAAATCTTCTGATGCCCGCAATTATACGGCCTCCAAAAATACACAAAGAAGTGGCATACCTCTGCAGACGCCATAGTCAGTCATAGTGAAGCACCATTACAAAGCTAGCTAAAATACTTAGCAACAACTACAGAGCCATGCTGAAACCGCAGCTTCATAATGGTACAAAATCATCACACTTCTTAGAAATAACAAGAGCTACATGTAGAAACAAGAAGAACGTCTGCTTGTAAGTTTTGACGTGGTTTCACTATTCCCGTCCAAGTCCCGATAAAAGAAACTCTTGGATCATAAAAATAAATACCACCAGCTAAAGACCTCATGGAACTAACAGAACACTGCTAAACCAACACTATTTCATATACAAAGGAACAAGATACAAAGAAATTGAAGGAGCCCTATGGGATCACACTGTCACCCTCGTCATTGCAAACCTGTTCATGGAAGAATTAGAATCCAGAGCCCTGGCTAATGCACCACAAACGCAAACTATGGCTAGAGATACATCGATGACATTTGTGATTTGGCCCCATGAAAAGAAACCTAAACAATTTCCTAACACACCTAACAACCACACCCCAAAATCAAGTTCAACATGGAAAAGGAAATAAAAAACAACTACGCATTCTAGATGCCTACTAATCTACAAAAACAGAATGGCACACTGGAACACCATTATACCAAAAGAAAAACACACACCAACCTCCTCAAGCCCATCCACCACCCCAGCACAATAAATCTGTGGCAAAGACACTATTACCCAGAACCAAACGCCTGCAGAATAAGACACATAATAAGACTGCACTATGCACCTTGACTGAAGTATTTGACAGCCAATTGGCTTCCACAAAACAAAATCACCAGCTTGATCCACAAAAACACACGTCACAAAACATAACAAGAGACCTAGAAGACACAGACTATGGAACAGCTGTCTCTGCCTACCATAAGAGGTACTACAGATAAAAATCAGTAAGTACTACACAGGCATACACATCAAGATTGCCTTCAAACAGACAAAATAGCAGCCATCCTGAGGAACGCCCAAGACAAAATTGACCTGGAAAACCAAGGCATATACGAAATTCCCTGTACTCATGCCCGGCACATACATTTGGACAGACAATAGAAGAATAAGTACCCGCCTAGATGAACACAATGCACGTAAAACAGCTGGAATACACCTCCTCACTAGTCCAACACAATGAAACCACAGGGTCACAACATCAAACTTCACTGGCACAAAACCCTAGCCACTATAGAAAACACCAGCCACATGAATCATCAGAGAAGCCATAGAGTTGAAAACAGACCTGACAGCAATGAATAGAAGAGATGATTCCAGCAGACTGTCCAATCATGTTGGGAAGCCTGCACTCTCAATAGAAAGATCTCCACACCACAAACAGACAAACCCTGAGCACCAGACAGACTCCTCTGATGCCTCCACTCAAAACACCCCACACCTGAGCACAGACAGACCCTCTGATGGCTCCAACTGCAACACCCCCCACCAGGCACCAGGTGAAACCCAGCTTGCTGATGAAAGCAGCCGTCCTTTTCACTGAAGCCAAGCGGATTGAAAGCTCCAACACAAGAACAGAGTGCGCACACAATCAAAGCCACACAAACACGACAGAAGAAACCAAAACACCTGTGAAATCATCAAACTCCAAGTCCAATGAACACAGACCAGGTTAATAGCCAATCAGAAGAGACCAGCCTCAAATTTGAAGCAGAGGAACTGTGAGAACACACTTCCATTCAGAAGCGCTGATGATGGCAGATGAGATTCCTGCTTGAAAACGTTGCGCTACAACTTTAACAGAACTACAATGAGTACAACTTTAACAGAACTACAATGACTGTGGATATCCCGAAGGAAGCTAAAGCAGACAAATGTAAGTACCCCGCGCGAGAGCTAAATATATATATATTATATATATAATATATATATATATATAATATAATATATATATATATTATATATATATACATATATATATAGTACTATATATATGTTTTTTTATAAATATATACATTCTAGTTTTCGTGGGTTACTTACATGTCTGCTGTTAGCTTCCTCAGGTATTATCCCACGTCATTGTAGTGCTTTTTAAAGTTGTAGCAACGTTTCAGCAGAATCTCATCTGCCATCATCAGGCTTCTGCATTGAGTTTGTATGTGGGTCAGGCTATCACAGCATAGTTTTAAATTGAAGGTTAGTCCTACTGCTGTCGCCGGATGGTTTTTTTTAACATCCTGATTGGTTGGGATCCTTGGTCTGTGTTTATTGTCTTTGGAGTTTTTTTGATTGGTTGTTTTCTGGTTTCCTCTGTCTGTTTTTGTGGCTTTGATTGGCTGGCAACACTGTGCTTCCTGCATTGGAGGCTTTCAAGTTGCAGCTTGTCGCATGAAAGGACGGCTATTATCTATTAGGGAAAGCTAAGTTTCATTGGGTGCTGGTTTTGGGGTGTGTTTTAGCTGGGAGGTATCAGAGGAGTCTGTTTGTGCCAGCGTGTTTTGGCCTGGCTTGTGATTGTGGAGATCTTTCTAATTTTGAGAGTGCAGTTCCAAATATTGACAGTCCTGGTGGAATCATCCTCTTCTATTCATACCTTTTTAGGTCTTTTTTCAAATCTTATGGCTTCTCTGATGATTCCTGTGGCTTGGGGTTTTCTATAGTGGCTAGGGTTTTGGTGCCATTGAAAGTTGATGTTTCAAACACATGAAACCACAGGTCACAACATCAACTTCAAAGGCACCCAACCCTAGCCACTATAGAAAACCGCCAGCCACAGAATCATCAGCAGAATCATTTTTCTTGAAAGAAACTCATTCCAGTTCATCAGATGATAAAAGAAACAAACTGTACAACCAGGCGACCTACTGGTGAGCTTCGATTGTCATATCCCTCTTCCCAAGGTGCCTATAAAGAAGCCTGACAGCCATCCAAAACAAATACAACCCACGCAAGTACATCCTAGATCTTACCAACCACTGCCTATCCAATACATACTCATTACAAAAGACAAAAATACAAACAAAGTAGAAGGAAGCACCCATGGGATCCACCTCTTCACCTGTATCCGCAACCTCGTACATGGAATGCTTTGAAACACAGCTCTAGAAAAATATGATCACCAACCCAAATCTGGCTCAGATACGTAGATGACGAACCTTTCAAATCTGGCCACCGGAAAAGAAAACTTTGAAACAACTTCCTCACACACGCTCAAAGCCTACATCCAAATACAATTCACCATGGAACAGAACCAACAATCAACTCCCTTCCTAGATGTCTTAATATCAAACAATGGCTCCCTAGGGACAGACCATCTACCAGAAGAAAACACATACAACCGCTATTACATGCACTCTCACACCACAACACAGCACGGATCAATGTCCGTAGCCGAGACACTCACCTCCGAAACAAATGCTTAGCCGTATTGAACACCCTTAAAAACGAACTAACACTCTCCTTAATGTAACTTACAGCCAATGGATTCCAAAAAGAAGATACCCACCTAATCAAAGAAACCCCAACCAAAAGCGAGACAGAGAACAAGAGATGGGCAAAGCTCCTCCCATATATAAAAGGCACTACAGACAAAATCCGCAGATCCTCCAAAAACAAACATTAAAACAGCATTCTGCACAAAACAGAAAAATATCCACATCCTAAGAAAGCCTAAAGACAAATCGAGTTAGAAAACCAAGGAGTATACGAAATCCCTTCACTGCCCCGCCCCACCACAGTAGCATCGGACAAACTAACAGAAGAATAAGTGCACGCATTGAAGAACACAAGACTCATAAAAAGAACTGACGCTACTCCCTGGTCAACACCTCAAAGCCACAGGACATGATTGACTTTAAAAATAACCAGTAACTATCACCAAACTGAAGCACCTTCAATAACTAGAAGATCAGAGAAGCATAGAGATAGAAAAAACGCCCACACAGCATTTGAATAAACAAAAGATGATACCTCCCGCTCCACGCATTTTGGAAACGCTGCCCCAATTAACAACGAGTACCTAACATGAAGATTAACAACCAACCGCACACCCACGAGTGGCAATACAAGATCTACCACCACACTTCACGTAGAAAAAGAACTCACACGCCACACAGAAGATGAGACACGACCACAGGTACCGCAGAAACCATAAACCGCAGCTGCACCACTACCTCTTCCAACCTCTGACCCATACAAGAAGTGAAACTGACGCCACCATGAGATGTGGCACGACCACAATGTGAAGCAACAACAGGATCACAGCTCACTAGCTCCAAATGCCCACAGCGAAACTAAGAGTAACCTGAGCACAACCAAGCCCCCCACCTGAACAGAAACACCACCAGCCAATCAGAACACAGCCAACCCCCGACCAATCAGAAACAGCAAACCCCAACCAATGAGAAACACACCGCCAGCCAAATCAGAACACAATCAAGACCACCCAATCAAGTCCACACCACTAGAGTTAAAAGGAAGAAGGCGCTGCAAGCTCACATTACTTCTGAGAAGCACAAAAGTGAAGAATAAGCCTGAAGATGATGAATGAGACTTTACACGAAATGTTGCCGAGATACTTCCAATTTTACGTGGGAGAAACAGAATAACCATAGATCGCATATTATATATATATTTTAAAGTTTTTCGCTGTAGCTTACATGTGTGCTGCCAGCTTCCTTCGGGTATTATCCATGTTTGGGCAGTGCTTTTTAAAAGTTGTAGCAACATTTTGGCCAGAAATGCTCATCTGCCATCATCCGGCTTCTGTAATTGAGTTCATCTGTCAGTTGCTTACACTTTAAGGCACTAGCCAGACGTGGGATAATAACCGCGAAGGAAAGCTGAACAGCACACTGTCAGTACCACGAAAGCTTAAAAAAACATATATGTAAAATATATATATTATATTTGTTTTCTGAAGTTTTGCGGCAGTTTTGTATGTGGATTTTTGGTTATTCGGGTTTTCTCCCGCGTAGAAATTGGAAGTATCTAGGCAACGTTCGATGAAGTCTCATTCATCATCTCCAGGCTTGTTTCTTCAGCCTCTGTGCTTCTCAGAGTAATGTGAGCTTGCACGCTGCTTTTTCCTTTTACTGCTATGGGGTGTGACTTGATTGGGTGGGGGTTTGGCTGTGTTCTGATTGGTAGGGGGGTTGGCTGTGTTCTGATTGGCGTGTGGTGTGTTCTGTTCAGGTGGGGCCTGGTTTGTGAATCAGGTTAGTCTTAGTTGGCTGGGGATTTTGAGCTGGGGTTGGGAGGCCTTTTGGTGGGGGGGATCTTGTTTGTTTGGCTTCGTGTTCGTGGTCGTGCCACATCTTCAATGGTGGGTGTCAGTTTGCTTCTTGTTATGGGTCAGAGGGGTTGAAGCGGGTAGTTGGTGCAGCTGCAGTAGGGCCTTCTGGTGCAGTTGGCTTCTGGTTCTCTTCCCTGGTACACCTCAAAGCCAAGGACATAAATTGACTTTAAAAATACAGAACTATCCAAACCGAACACTTCAACAGACAGAATACTCAGAGAGCCATAGAGTAGGATAAATGCCCATGCATGGAAATAAACAAGATGATTCCTCCGCTACAACGATTTGGAAACCTGCCTCATTTAATAAACGAGTACCTAGATATGACAGAATGACCCAACCCCAACCCACACAGTGCACACCAGATGCACCACACACTTCCCATGCAGAAAAAAGACTCACACCACACAGAAAGATGAGACACCGACCACGAACCAGAAGCACACTGGCAGCCTGCACCACTACCCGCTTCAAACCCTCTGACCTATACAAGAAGCCAAACTGACACCACCATGAAGATGTGGCACAACCACGGAACACGAAGCCAAACAACAGAATCAAGACAGCTACGCAGCTCATAATCCCCCAGCAACTAAGACTAACCTGAGCAACAACCAGGCCCCACCTAAGCAGAACACATCCCCAGCCAATCAGAACACAGCAACCACCCCTACCAATCAAACGATAGCCAAACCCCCCAAACAAGTCACACCCACTAGCAGTTAAAAGGAAGAAGCAGCTTGCAAGCTCACATTTAACTCTGAGAAGGCACAGAGCTGAAGAAAAGCCTGAAGATGATGAATGAGACTTCATCGAAATGTTGCCTAGAATACTTCCAATTTTACGCGGGAGAAAAACACGAATAAACCTAAGATCCATATATATATATATGTGTGTGTGTGTGTGTGTGTGTGTTGTGTGTGCTGTTTAGCTCCCTCGGTTTTATTATCCACGTCATTGTAAAGTGCTTGTCAAAGCATGTTCTTTTTAATATATATATATATATATATATATATTATATATATATATATATATATATATATATATATATATATATTATATATTAAATATTATATATATGTTATGTTCACTGCTTCTTTTAGCAGCCTCTCAATGCAGACCAGATGAACTATATTATTTTTCTCATAAAATAATGCATGACTCATTGGTTTAGTGTTATTTAGGTTTGAAAACTGAGGAGATTTCTCTCTTTTTTTTGCTACTGCTGTTTGCTGTTTACCCGTGTTTCTCTAAGCCAGGCATCTAGGGCTTTGTTAAAACAGTCACAACAAGGAAGTCCTGAAATCCTATAGCCCTTCTCAATTTTTATTTTTTCTTTTAAGAAATGGGAATATATCCAAAATGTATCATTTATGTACCTTTGATCAGAAGAGCAGTTTGATCCATTTGGGCTAAAAGGGAATTTTCTTAAAATTATAGTAAAATATAGATGTAATAAGTGGCATTAGAATATCTCAATGCAATTTAATTGGGTTGCCCACGATCTACCTTTTGCTTTAAAACACAGTAGTAACATGTGGCCTTTAGAGCACATAATGCCTCCTTATAGCCTTTTTATAACTTGGTACAGGTAGTCCTCAGCTTACAACAGTTCAACTCTTCATTTGAAGCTACAACAGCACTGAAAAAAGTAACTTATGACCATTTTTCACATTTACAACCATTGCAGCAACTCCGTGGTCACATGATCAAACTTCAGAGACTTGGCAACTGACTCATACTTCTGACAGTTGCAGTGTCACAGGGTCATGTGGTCACCTTTTGCAACAAGCAAAGTCAATGGGGAAGCCAAATTCACTTAACAACCATGTTACTAACTTAACAGCTGTGGCAATTGACTTAACAACTGTGGTAAGAAAAGTTGTAAAATGAGCTTTGCCTCATTTAACAACTGATTCGCTTAGCAACAGAAAGTCTGGACTCAATTGTGGTTGTAAGTCAAGGACTATCTGTAGTCCTTTCAGTTTCCAAGTTATAGAGGCCCCAAAATATTGCCAGGTTTATGATACAGGGGACCACATATTTCCTGGAACCTGGTTATAGTGAGAATCCAAACTATTGTTCTTGGACTTAGGTCTTACAATATTGCAAGTATATCACGTCTCGTGGGAGGCTGTATAAATTGTGAACTGGGCTTATGTCAGTAAGGCAGATTGTGTTCATGTTATGGTAGAAGTGCTAGTTTGGTATCTACTGAAATTCTTTAAATCAGTAGAGGGATTTGCCTCACAAAAAATGAGAAGGCAGAAAGAAATTTTATGAGGGGTGGGATGTTTTTGGGGTCTCATACGGCGTCCAAATAAGTCCTTCCAAACATAACAGTATTGCAGTTAGAAACAAAATAGTTGAAGGATTTCCTTTCCTCTTAATGACTCTCCAAATTTTTTAGACAATATTTTTAAACTTGGAAGGTTTCCCCCCCTGCAAACTCTGGAATATATGGCTATTGTGCCCATTTAGTATGTAGTTTTTCTCCCTTTAAGGTTTAGCTATAAGTCAGGTCGTGTTATTTATTTATCAATTTATTTCTAAATTTGTATTGTATGGCCCCAGTATCTATTCAGAGTGTGGTAGCTTTTATAAATCTATTTTTATTTAAATAAAATAAATAAATGATCCTGCCAATAAGTGGTCTTCTTTAGCTGTCACCTTATCTAGAAGTTTTTCATTCCAAAAATGTACGCATATATTTGTCTTCAATTTTCATAGGTCTGGTTACTAGGAAAAAGTTTTTTTTAATTTGGGAAATCAATTTTAATTTTCTTTTAACTGTTTATCCTGTCTATCATGTAGCTCCAATGGATTATATTTTAACTAATCATTTAAGAAAACACTATAATTCAAATTGTGCTAGAAAACATCAGGCCAAATACATTGCAATAAGATCAACATCAAATTGCTCTTAAGTTGCTCTCCATTCACTTTAGGAGAAATCTGGTTGCTGCCTCGGTGTGATGCATGCCTATTGTGATCAATTAAAAAGTAAATTTACTGCATTCATTCCAACCTAATGGAAACCCAGCTGATTTTGACAACTCAGATTTCTTTTCTCATTCCTATGATGATTGCAGCACATGAATGAGATAGTCTTAAAACTTTATTAGCCGTACTGGTATAGTGTTTTTCACTCTTATTCTGATGCCATCCAACAAAAGACTCAAGATTAATAATCTATCTTCTCCTTTGCTGCTCAACTAGCATTATGTTTTGGAAAGATTCAGGAATGCCCATCCTCTTTGGTTACTGAACAGTTTCTACTGAAAGGACAGGGTGCTGCATCACTACATATACCCGAGTACCAAACTCTCACAGATAAAAGTTTATAAAGTGTGGGCAGTCTTTCTGTGCTGCTATCTTTCTCCCAAACTTTGGTGAAGTGTCCTTTCATACCCTCAGCTCCTCAGTTAGCAATAGCACTTAGACTTATATACCACTTCACAGTGCTTTACAGCCCCCTCTAAGCAGTTTACAAAGTCAGCATATTGCCCCAACAATCTGGGTCCTCATTTTACCAATCTTGGAATTATGGAAAACTAACCAACCTTGAGCCTGAGGTGAGATTTGAACTGCCAACTTCTGCTAGCCACAGTCAGCAGAAATAGCCTGCAGTACTGCATTCTAACCACTGCACCACCCCAGCTCTAGAGTTAATTGCCAAATGATGAGTCAGTTATGGGTAGAGACACTGACCAGCCTGTTTATTATTCATTTAATGTATGATCAGAACATGACAGAAGAGAAGTAAACATACACTCAATCCGTATTATATATGACTTCTACTCAATTATATATAACTTCTATGCCTGGAAATACAGTAATGTCCTCACAACTGGGTACCAGTTCAGCTATCCAAGCAAATCACTTCTACTGCAAAATTGAAAAGCTGCACCAATTTACTGAACAGATTGGCTGGGACATCTTGAGGTATTGATGCTAACACCCTCCAAATGATAGCCTTGGTGTTGGTTTATTACACAGTTGAATATTGTACCAGCATGTGGTTTAACAGCATTCACACCCAAACAGCCAATGGCCAATTCTGCAAGACAATGCATATAATCTTTAGGACATTCCATTCCACTCCTATGCACTGGTTACCAGTACTTAGCAATATCATATGACCAACAATCTCTGGTTGGACTACGCTCAAGGATGCTGAATAACAAGGCCCACCCTATTCACCAGGACAATGCAATCCATCACAAGATTGAAATCCCCAGGGCAGCATGAAAAACAGCTACTTTTAATTAACATCTACCCAGTTTAACCCTGAGAATGCCTAGAGAGAAGAATGATCCAAGATTCCTCCTTGTGGCTTGACCATTAGCGATCCTCTACCAAACCATCTGGTTTTAACCTGCTGAGCTTGCTCTGTCTGGATGAAATTGAAACAACATATAAGCCTTGGCAGGTGGTAGCTAGAGTAGCATCGTCTCTGATTTGTAGATACTGTAGATACTGGCCTGGGAGACCAACAGTCAAACCTTCTCTACCTTGCTCTATAATAACATTTTCCAAATAAATATTCTGCTATAGATGAAGGACCACTCTGTGAAGGAACATGAGAAGGATGCTGAAGCAACTTGAAATGCATGGAAGGAGCCTGATCTTTTACAAAGCAGAAGTTTCAAAGCAAAGCATCCCTTCAAAGTTTTGCAAAGCTTTAATGAATAGTTCTTTCACCTGGTAGAGAGAAAGGTCCTATATGACTTTTGTCTGTATGAAAAGAAGGGAGAGGGAAGGCTGCCTATACAGTATGAAAAAGTTCTGGCTCCAGAAAAGATCTTTGGATCTTCTAATTCTGCTATTCCTGGGTTCAAAGAGTTTATGAATACCTGTGTTCCAGACTACTTGGGAGTCCAATTTTATAAGCCTGCAATTTTACAGCGTGGGTGGATTTTGCTTATTAGTTACAGATTGGTGTGCAGAATGTTTCTTATAAGAAGGAAGAGGGAAACTGGAGGCTTAGGGGATAATGAAATGAGAAAATGAATATGGTCAATCTGCTGAGCCTTGGGGAAAAAAAAATAAAGGAACATATCAGGACAAAATAGGTCTAAGAAGTCAGTGAATCTCCCTTAGGTATAATCAGTCATTATAACCTAAGCTTTCTGTGTCTATAATTTATAAATTTCATTCCTTGGGCATGTTATAAGCATAATACCATTTATTATGAAACCTCTTCAGATAAGACAAAGATCAGCCAGACAAAAATAAGGATAACTCCACTGTTTCTATGCTTTGAAGAAAAACTGTTAATGTAGGCTGATGGTGTGAAATCTCATGCTAAATTAAAGCCAATTTTTTGCAAGAACACAGACCTTTTTCTCTTACACTCTTCCTTTTTCAAATTACATTCCTGGATGTTTCATGCCCTCTTGTGGTAAACAATTATCTTTATAACGCACAATACTTCTTAAATAAATTGTTTAAATGGAGGAGGCCTATTTCCCCCGCCCCCAAGAGATATGATACAGATCTCTTTTTTCACAATCCATTTTGATGAACTACTGATTTATGCACGATGGAGGTCTCCTTGTGGTAGCTAAAGATCATAGTCAATGAAGCAATGGCTTTACACATCTGGGACTTCTGCAGCACAGGAGGCAAGTATGAATCTGAAAGGAAACCTATAGCCTATTTTAGGTGAACTATTCAGATGTTTGTCCTGAATGGATATCAAGTGAATGTCCAAAATAGATGCAGACTCCATCCCTAGCACTGAACTTAATATAGAGCAAGGGCTCTGAACGGATGAGTAAAAACATCACTGAACTCTCATTGTCATTAGCATTAGCTGGACAAAGTGTCATACCACAGGGCAACAATTTCTGAACCTCAAATGGTTCGAACAGAATGCATCCAAAATCCAGGATCCATAACCCACAAGGAAACAACATTTGGAAAAGTTGTGGCAACTTCAGGTTGCTGCTATGGTTGGCCTGCTGCTGTGGTCACTTAGTGGTCATTTTGAACATTTGGTGACAACTTCACAATTCCTGGCTTTTGTTCCCATCCAGCAGCCAGGATCTGACCCCTCACAGACTCTGAAAGAAGTAACTACTTGAAGGTGCATGATAAAAGGCCTGGATATTTTTATTGCTTTGTATATCCTTTTTCAGTTATATAAACATCAGTATGTATTTATATCATATCTTTGCTCATGAATTCAAGGCATATACATAATGCTCCATCCTCCTACATTTCTTCACAACAATTCTGTGAGGTAGACTGAGATAAAAGTCACCAAGTGAGTTGCTATGTCTGCAGTTCCAATAAAAACTGAATTTCTCTGGTGTAAGTCAAATACTTACCTCGCTCAATAGTAGTAACTATTGTGAGGAATCTTGGAGTCCTACTGGACAATCACTTAAATATGAGCCAGTAATGTGCTACAGCTACCAAAAAAGCCAACACAGTTCTATGCTGCATTAACATAGAATCAAGTGTTAATAGCACTTTATAATGCCTTGGTAAGGCCACACTTGGAATGCTGCAACCAGTTTTGGTCATCGTGATGTAAAAAAGATTGAGTCTCTTTTTTACTCTAGAAAGAGTACACAGAACAACAAAGATGATTAGGGGACTGGAGGCTAAAACACATAAGAATGGTTGTTGGAATTGGGTATGTCTAGTTTATTGAAAAGAACAATTTGGGGTAATTATGATAGCAATGTTTCAATATCTCAGGGGCTGCCACAAAGAAGAGGGAGTCAAGCTATTTTCCAAAGCACCTGAAGGCAGGACAAGAAACAATGGGTGGAAACTAATCAAGGAGAGAAGCAACTTAGAACTAAGGAGAAATTTCCTCCCGGTTAGAACAATTAATCAGTGGAACAGTTTGCCTCCAGAAGTTGTGAATGCTTCCAACAATGGAAGATTTTAAGAAGAGATTGGACAACCATTTGTCTGAAATGGTATAGGGTGTCCTACTTAAGCAGGGGGTGAGACTTGAAGACCTCCAAGGTCTTCCAACTCTGTTATTCCATTCTACTCCAATCTATCTGCCACTGAATTTTAGTCTTTGCCCATTCCATTTCATTTTTTCAACCACTTCCTATAATGAAGGTTATCAAACACCTGAAATAGGTTATAGGTTTCCTTTCAGAGTCACACCAGCCTCTGCCTATATGTCAACTGGCCCCTTCTTTAGCCACCAGAAATCAGGTACCAGTGGGCCAGTCTTGCCCTAGTCTCCAATCATATGATGTTATTTTTAAATTATCTCTGATAGCTTTCTGCAACTCAATGGAGGAACTTCTGGGGATTTTTTAGTGTTCTGAGATGAAAACAGTAACATATAAGATGGTTAAATATATATATCTTACAGGTATTACAGGAAATGATGAAACGGGCCTGTTATTCATTCTGAACCTTGCAGACACGTTTTTCAAGCCTCTGGGAGGCCCAAAAAGACCTCAAACCAGCTGAAAAATCAGCTGTGAGGCATGCACACGTGCAGTAAGATAAGTTTGGCTGTGGCTCTGCATGCCATAGATTCACCATTATGGGCATAGAACTTAGAATGGGTGTATTTATTTATGTTTTATTTTATTCAATGTGAGATTGCTGAATTATTGGAACAGAGAGGGAAGGAGGGAGGGAGGGAGGGAGGAAGGAAGGAAAGAAAGAAAGAAAGAAAGAAAGAAAGAAAGAAAGAAAGAAAGAAAGAAAGAAAGAAAGAAAGAAGGAAGGAAGGAAGGAAGGAAGGAAGGAAGGAAGGAAGGAAGGAAAGAAGGAANAAAGAAAGAAAGAAAGAAAGAAAGAAAGAAAGAAAGAAAGAAAGAAAGAAAGAAAGAAAGAAAGAAAGAAAATTTCTGGTGCTGCCTGTCAATTTCCCACAAGAAAGTCACCGGGGAAGCCTGCAAGAAGTTGGAAACCATTGCCATTTCCACTCTTTTTTGGCTAAATGGGCTCATTCTGTTTCTTTGTTAGCAAGGATATGTCTCTAAAAAAATCATCCAACAGGGCATGGTTCTCTAGTTTATTTTAAAGTCACTTAGTTATGTACTGTCATCTAAGCAGCCATCCATAGTACATATTCTTTTAAATATGCAATCAACTTTATCTCGTTTATAGGAGTTGTACTTGGCTTTGAGTAGACACGAAGGACATTAAAGACACAAGCCACAAACCAGCAGAGGTCATGCCAAAAAGTGTGTCCTGGAAGACAAATACATGTTTGATTTAATTTTATATATGTGATCTGTATATGTGTAAAATTTAGTCTTTAATTTAATTATATTTTGATTCAATATAGTGAAGGTGATTGCTTACCCATTCATGTAATACTTTTCCTATTCTACTGTAGCACCCTTTGGAAATGCTCCAGAGAACAGATGATGCACGACCCTCTGCTTTATGAATTCAGGGAAAGCAGGAAGAGGAATTCACTCTGATGGTTATTAATCTGAATGCAGCTCATTTGTACAAAATGTTTATCGGTAATTTCTCACTACAATTAATTATTCAACTTATACACATCTACCTGTGGTCCATGCTTAAACAAATTTCATTTCTATTAATAATGGCTAAGCTCTTCTTGTACATGCTGAAAGCAATTAACAATTAACCTCCTTTTCTGTAATTACATTTTGCTTTTTATCTTGGAAGAAATAATTATTTTGTTTACTCCAACACCAATATCCAGATTATAATGCACTACTTTGATGTTTCTTTAACCTTTTCCTCTCAGGACCCACATTTAAAAATTAAGGGGATCCCCAAGAAAGCTTTTGTTTCTTTGGTTTGTATTTATCAACATTTACTGTACTAAAAATTAAAATTGACACATTTGTTGCTGCTTTCATTTCTCATGGTTGTTTGACACAATTTTAATATTGCAGTTGTCAACTCACAAAGCATCCCTGACCTGCTCTCGAGTTGCCATAAGCAAGGGGGATGGGGAATCGAACATCGCAGCTGCATCAAGGAACTTGCATTTCAGACAAAATAAAGCACATTCCAGGTGGCAATGTCATGGTCATTTCCATGGAAGCCCAGAGTGGCCAAAGGGAGTGACTTCTACAATCCGTGAAATTGCTTCGTTGGGGAATGTGACTGATGATACATCTTGGGGGAAGGGCGAAACAGAGTCAGAGCCAAAGCACAAATTAAGTGAGGTCAGATTTAGCTCCACTTGGTCCATGCCGACATGAAGCTCCTTATAAATAACTGGATTTCTTCTGAAGCTTGGCTGAGGCTCATGATTTAATTAGGGCATCAGTTGGAACCCTGGCAGAAGTGTTCTTCAATTGAGGTGATGATTTTGTGGACACCAAAATTTAAGAAACATTGGCACATATGAATCTCAAAACAGATTTGCTGTCACTTTTGTCCCATTTCTGTTCCAAGATAACAGAATCTTTCTTACTGGCATTATCAAATAACTATGCAGAAGGCCAAGCAGTAAGATTTTCATATATGATCAGACTCTAAGCATCAGTGGTCAACATGGACATATTAAGAGTGTGGGAAGCTGGTATAGCATGGATATTTTCTGAATTGTTGTTGGCCTTGTGTGAGAACAACTTAACAGTTCAATTTATCCAGATAATTTAGTCATCTTATTCTACTTAAACACACAAGAGTTTCATATAAACACTCTTTGACATATTTTTCCTTCAGAAATTTCACCTATTGTGTTGTCAAGTGCACAGTATTATACTGAACTGTTCCTTTATTGCTCTCTCTATGTAGAAGATCAAAGAAGATACTATATATATTTATCCTGCTTCAAAGAACTACCCTGGTAGAAAACAGAATGTTTATCATGCTCTTTAAAATGGGATAAATATTCCCTGTTTCTATTTCATCAGAACCCTGACATATATTTTTAGATTTTGTGCTATTTGTTCTGATCTTCCTACCTACAGTTGAACTGATCTATACTACAGTTACTATAATAATGTATTTTATCTAATTTTATTGCTTTTTAAAAGTTTGATTAATAATTGCAGGCCTATGTATTCCATTATTGTGCTTTCTAGCTGTAATAAAGTTGGGTTTGATTTGAACCAAGTAGTAATAGGACTCCATAATTAGCTAAATGTTCATTGTAAAAATTAATATAATATCAGTCATAGTTTAATGATAAATGTCTGGAATCTGTATGGTTCTTAAGGCCCTGTCACACTGCCCAACGGATGCAAAACGTTAATAAAAAGGACACAACGGACGAGCAAAATGCTCCATCCGTTGTTATCCGCTATCAAAAGGGGAAAAAATTTGCATAACCGGAGCGGATAACACGGAAAGGAATGGACGCAGGGAGGACGCAGGGCGGATGGAAAGCGGA
>BHFT01006210.1:0-17277 GCA_004320025.1 Laticauda laticaudata
ATTGTGATTGGCTAGAAAAGCCGGCATAGGGATTGGTTCACTTGGAACCAATCCAAAAGAGCTGCCAAAAGGCGGCAAAACCAAGTAACCGTCATTTGCTACAAGCCGGCAGGCAAGCCATATATAAAGGCTGCCGCTGCAAGAGCCAAACTGTTCCGTTTTCACGTAACTGTTGAAATAAAGATTTTTACTGTTGGAACCCAGTCTATCTCGCGTTTTTCTGGACAGAACAAATCTCACTATATTTAGCACAGAACTTTTGTTGCTGTTTCTGGGGGCCCTCAGGTTGCACAATTTAGCCACGTTCTTTTAAAGTTGTGAAATACACCTGAAAGCTTTCTAATATACTCCTGTAAATGTGTCTTGTAAAACAATAGAAAAGAGTTGTATAGAAACAGGTCATTGATGACAGGATTATATTTTTTCATGTTTCATTAAGGATTTTGCATATTGTCCTGGAGAAATGTGCTAAAAATGATTTCAGAGCCAAAGGATTGCTTTGGGATTAATGGCACAGAATAATTCACCAACTGCATTTTTCTTGAACATATTAATGAAACTGAAGTACATTACATTTTGCTTATGAATAGCAGTACATGTCTCCTAGCGGAGAATTACAGATTATTATTTTCTTGCTTTATAGTCGTATATTCTGAGTTTTAATTTATTATGAGTACATAGCATTATAATTATATCAGCTTTATAGATACAATCTTTCTTTCCTGCGTACTGCTTTTATATATTTATTTTAGATACATGAGTTATAATGTTGAATGGTATAAGTGGATAGCTGGTTGAGAGAGTAAACTGAAAATATTTGCAGTTGTTTCAATCCATATAAATGTTACTATGAAAATAATTTTGATGACTCTCTCTCTCTCTCTCTCTCTCTCTCTCTCTCTCTCTCTCTCTGTGTGTGTGTGTGTATGTTTACAAATGTGTGTGTGTTTATAAATTTAAATATTATTATATTAAGAAGATAATAGAGAACCTGTCATGAACATTTGGCTGCCCAGCTGAATAGTTTTCTCCTTGGTGATGTCTTCAGTTTGCAAGATATTCTAAGCAGGCCTTAAACACAACTGAGGATACATTCAGTTGAACTTACTGTATTATCATGGGTAGATCCCTCCAGGGTCTCTTGCAGAGTAAGGGGACCTTTCAAGCATTTTTTCCTCAAACATGGAATCACATGGAAGAAAAAATACTTTTATTTTATTTTATTTTTTATTTATTTGATTTGTCAATCACTTACAAGATAATAGGTATAAGGATAAACTTAGTTATGAATCCAAGAAATGAATACATATAAGAAAAATAAAAGAAACAATACGACAGGGACGGTAGGCACTTTGGTGCGCTTATGCATGTCCCCTACTTTGTTTAAGTAATTGCTGGAGTTATTGGCTACCTATTGTGAGTAAATGCCAGATACCTAACAGTGTCAAAACTACCTTCCAGCTTTTCTTTTGGAACCTCATGAGAATCGACACTTTTTTTCTAACAACTGCCATTCAATGGCAGCAAAGATAATTTCCTTTAGAAATTCCTTCAGAAGAGAAGAAGTATCCAACAGGCACATGGATGATCTTACACTTAATTAAGGAGTTTAAGAAACGTCCTGTTTTTCATTGGAAAATTGTCTGTTGGTATCTTCAATATGCCTGATTACTCTTATATTCCTTAATTTTCAGGAGAAGAATCATGATGAAACAGAAAGCTTTCAGTAGTAATGAGTTGTGCATCTGATAAATTCTTTGAGGCTTTTTCCTTCTTCTGAAGAAATTGAAGGGAATTTGTCTTATTATCTCTGCCCACATACAGTATATGGTAAAGAATTTGAAGAAGTCATTTGTATCCAGCGCAGAATACATAATTTTTTCAAAACTTTGGCAAGGATTATGAGGTATCTTTTCCATGTAGAAAACTTAACACCTACCATTTAATTCCTGAATTTAATTCAGCAGTGATTTTATATTAATCATTTACTAAAATTTCAGATGACATTTGCTCATATTCGGCAATACAGAAATGACACTGCTTTCATTCTCAAGTGACAGCAGCACCTCAATGATTTTGGATGATGTCAAGAAGCTAAGCAACATTGGCCATTTAATATTTGGATGAGATATCATTAGAAAATCCCAGGGCTTTAGTCTAAACAATAAAGTTGAAAAATATATCCTGGAAGAAGGCAATGATTTAGTACTTAAAATTCTGGACTAGAGCTAAATAAATCCTGGATCAAATCCACCTTCAGTTTAGAAGGTCATTGGGTGGCTTTGGAACAGTTAATCCAACACTCTTACAGGATTGTGGGAAAATTGAAGTAGAAGTCTAACATACATTACCTTGAGCTCTTGAAGAAATACTAAGAAGTGTCAAAGTTACTTTCATGAAAATTACACAGCTGTATCTGTGCAATGACTCCAGAATGAACTTGATCTTGAAGAGGTCTTTATTTTTAACCAAACTGAAAGCTTGCTGACCCCAATATTGTACCCAATTTCAACGTCAATTTAAATTTTAAGGTGTTTGTGTGTGTGTGTTTGTGTGTATGTGTGTGTATCTCATGATTCTATGAAAGTTCATACTGCAATAAACTAGAAGGAAGTCTTCTACTTGACTTGACTTTCTTGATCAATAAATCTTTAGTTTAACCATAAATAAGAGAACAAATGCTGTGCTTTAGGTTGGAAGGAAATATTAAAATGATAACAATTTCTGTATGATTCTTTTGTCTTTTTCTTGATGTTGAACTAGCAGCCATTTTACTTTTTATTCCTTGACAAATTGCAAGTAACAGAGTAATCGTTAACTCCCTGAAAAGCCCTCCATATAAATTAGAATGGGCTGAAGGGCTCTCTGGTGATAGGATACTTCTTTAGTGGTGAAAAGAGTTGGAAAATGTCATGATTACACACAACACACGCATTTGAAATGAAGCTCAGTTGACCCAAAGAATGGCAATTCCCTCCATTGGCAAAGATTTTGAATAATAAGCATGTGCGGTATACAGTTTTTGAAATTCTTCAACAAATATGTGCAATTTCACTGCTTTCTACAGGAGATGACATTTCCAACATTTTCTTAGAACCAACTCTTGGTTTCAGCAGTAACAACAGGATTAATATTTTGAAAAATATTATTCTTTTAATATTAAACATTATTGTTTCATTTCTGAAATACATAAAACTAATACAAAAGTGGAGATATATGCAAATATATGCACTTCATAATGAATCATCACCTCTATAGGTAACTCCAATCTCATCTAGGTATTTTGTCCTTTTTGAGATGACTTTTGAAATGAAGGGCAGTGTCTTACTGGTGATATATAGATTTATCACCATAACAAGTCAGATTGTTCCTCCTAGATGTCCCATTTTTTTTAGTTTTTAAATAAGGTATTAAGTAAGCAGCCCTTTCAAGACGTACAATTTACAGTCAACAAGAACATGTCCAATGTCTTCAGTGACTGATGCTTCACAAATTCAGTCTTTCTTTAGTTCTTCAGTAACCTTCCATGTCTTACCATGACATCCAGTTGTTTGAAGGTCATGAACAAGTGAGGAAGAAAGAAGTCTGACTCAGCAAGATAGATATTACATGTTGGCATTTACTTCATAATGTTTCTGAATCCTCCTCACACTCTCAACTGTGCAAAATTTACCCTCTCTGAGAACAAATTACACACACACACACACAAACAAAAGTTACAGTGGAATGGGTATCAGATGCAAAATTGCCTTTTTTGGTGCTGGCATCAGGAATCTATTTCCTCTTGCAGCTGCTAGCTTGCTTTTATATTAACAAACACTTGGTGAACACTCTGACAGGTTTATTATTTGTTGGCTTTCTTCAGAATTGTACAATAAAAATTGTTTTAAAGAGTACTCTGAAATCTAGATGACTACCACTGTATCAAACCCAATCAATCTGCTAATGTATTTTGCTTCATTGATTGATAACCGTTGCCATGGTTTGGCATTTCAGGGAAGGAGAACAAGACTGGGTGGTTATTAATCTTTTATGTCTTCCTTGAGCAGTGGTTTGCACTATTACCTGCATTTCTAGCTGCTGATTTTGATGATCATGACTGCTGAGCCTAGCAGTGGATCTACCAGTGTGCATTTCACTTTGCAAAGATGTTTCATTGTTTGGTCCAGGAAATTCCTGCTGAGATGCAATGGACTAAGATACAAATAGGGATAAATGGGTTAATCTTGCTTCAGTTTATTTTAGAAAGAGGGACTGCTAATATTCTACATATTGGAAAACAATGTCTCTTGTCTATTGCTATGAACTTTCAGGGTTTGATCAGATTCATCAAGGATTGGAGCTGTGTTCTGACTTGATCTGCGTTTTGTGCTAAGCCTAAGTGGCTTATCATGAGCCATATGATTTGTGCCTTTGTTTCTAATACCAGAGTCTTGCTTTTTCTAAACAATTTCTGGACAGGCTTACACAACATCCTGACTGAAATCTTGCATACAATCTGCAATTCTTGCAGTCGATGAGACAGAAATGTGACATGTGTTCAGTGTTCTGACTGACCTAGTAGATTTTTTCCTTACATACTGCAATGAATGAAAGTATTAGTAGTTGTGAAGAGGAAGAATAAAACCTTCTCTTCTTATTTCATTTTTTAAAATAATTTTATTGAAGCAATTTTTAACAAAATAAAACACATACATAAATAATTATAATAAAGACAAATAGTAAATAGTGTAGACAGAAAATGGAAAAAGAAATATAAAATGGAAGAAATAGAGCAATAAAGAGAAAGGAAAGGAAAGAAAAAAAGAAAAGAGAAAGAAAGAAAGAAAGAAAGAAAGAAAGAAAGAAAGAAAGAAAGGAGCAGCTTTCAAATCTCTTGACAGTGGTTAAAGATAACTTTATATTTTGTTCCCTCCCTTTAAAGTTGCAGCATAATTTCATTCTTTCAATAAATTATCCTTTCTTAACTTCAAACCACAAGCCCTAAGTCACAAGTTCATTTGTCTTTTATTTCAGGAAAAAGTTCATAAGGGGCTTCCAATCATCATACTTCCCTTAAAGCTAATGTATTTGATCGAAGTATTTGATTGAAGGATAGGTGGCTTACAATAGGCAAAAACACCAATAAAGCATCAAAACAATAGAGACATTACATCTGAATTAAAATGGAGACATGGAGACAAAGGGAGCACAGTGAACATGGGGAAGATGTGGAGTTTTATCGAATTGATTAACCACCTCCAGAATGACATGCCCCCATTGGGGCCCTGGCCAGTTGGCAGAATCACGTGTTCATGTCCTTTCAGAACACCAAAAATAGTGAATGCAAACTACAGCAAGAGGCATGACGTTTCAGGTAGAAGGAGCCATGACAGAAAATGCTCTTCTCCTGGACCCTTCCAGCTGGAATTCCTTGATTAATTGAGTCCATAGCATGCCCCTTCTATCAGTATAGGAAAGTCCCATCAGGTAAAAAGGTTCCTCAGATACCCTTGTCCCCTGCCATGAAGATTTTTAAAGATGATAATCAGCATTTTGAATTGGACTTGGAAGCAACCTGGCAACTAATGCAGCTCATGGAACACCTGAAGATTTCCAAGAATAGTCAGCACAGCTGCATTCTGCACCAGCTGTAGCTTCCAGATACTCTTCAAGGTTCAACCCATGTACAGCACTATGCAATAGTCTAACTGTGATACAACTAGGGCTTGACTGATTGAGCACAAGGACCTCCAATCCAGATAAGGATATAACTGGCATACAACATGAAGTTATGCAAAGGCTCTCCTAACCACAACTCTTTGAGCAAGAATTGTAAGTCCAAGACAATTCCCTAAATTATGCATTGTGTCTTTCTGGGGCAGTGCAAACCCTTGCAGAACTAAATATGTTAAAATCTCAGATCCAAAAGCTCCACAAATTGAAAGCCATTTGGTCCGCTAAGATATATATAAAAGGAGGTCAACAAGTTCATTAGTACTTCCAAGTATCATACTGCAGAGGCATTCAGCCTTTTATTAAATGCTTATTGGACTTTGCCTAATTAAAAACTCATTCAGAAGAACTGAAGAACTGTACAGAAGAACGAGGTACCTTCAATTTCTGCATGTGATTGCTGATTATTTGTAAAGTCAGAAATAATGAACTCCCATCTTCTTACATTGATTGTGAAATAGTCTAATGTTATCATTGAATAGATATGTTGACAAGGAAGATAGGAAACATATCTTTGGTTCTGGCCCCTGGGATATCTTTTTTTTACAGATTTCAACCAATTTCAAACAATTATCATGCTTTTTTCAAAAACTCTGTTTTGCTATGAGACTGCATTATCCAAAAGTGACTTTTAAATATCTTTCTGAAATGAAATTTTCCATTCCAGTCTGACAGCTAAACTGATATGAAACTGATGTTTTCTTTATAACATTTATATATTTTTTGAATAAATATCTTTTTGGAGGAAATGTAGACTACCAAGAAATTATTAAGTGCTGCCAATAGAGCCTTTAGCAAAATGCACAGACATAAGAACTGTTTGTAAATGCTGGTGACGCTGAAAGCTTTATCCAGTCTCTTACATCCTATTGATGCCCCCCAAAGCCTAGTTCATTTTAATTCATGGCTATGGGCTGCATCATAAATATAAATAAGTGAGAGAAAATCAGTGTCTCTAAGACTTAGAAGGAGTCAAGGGTTTTCTGTTCATGCCAGTGTGCTTTTGTCTGAAAACTTGGCATGGATTTTATAACAATGAGAAACACTACTTTTTCTGGTTGGGGAGAAAGGTACTTGAGGATCAATATAATTAAAAGAACTTGGCACCATTCTTTGCATCAGAGCTTCTCATTAAGTTGTTTACAAGCTTGATGTTGCTAACAAGACCATCAAGTGGCTTCCTGTCTTGGCAGATTATGCAAATGATGATCTAATAGTATAGCACTTTTATGCTCCAAGGCTACTTTAGAGTTCCCCTGGGAGAAAGGAAGGCTCAGAAGGCAACCTTCAATTAATAAAAGCACACATAAAATATAGGCCACCTACTGGGCAAATGGTTAGTAGTTTCATAAAACAGTTCTATTTGTTTAAATCTGACTCTCTTTAGTTCTTTTCTACATTGGCAGATTAAGTTGTTATCCATCCCTCCTTGTGGCAGCAGAAAAGTATGCACCCAATGGCAGACCTGCCAACCCCTGATAAAGGAAAATCTGGAGACCCATGAAAAAAAATCTGGAGATTCTATAAAANAAATGGAGGCACCCAGACTAAAAAAAAATGTGCTGTATGTATATATGACTGTATGGTAATATCGATATTGCGTGATCTGAGAAGTGGCGTCATGTCGTTTGTGTGAGAATCAGATTTATGCGTGTATAAGCCGACCCCCAAATTTTGAAAAAAAAAAAAAGTTTTAAATTTGTCGTGAGATTGAGGAGCCTTGTCATGAGACCATGAGACATGACAAAAAATCGTGAGAGTTGGCAGGGCTGCCCAATGGTATCTTGATTTCACATGGTCAGATTGTATTAAGCTAAACAGATGGATTAACCTCACTTCTGAATGTCATAACTGTCTTGAAAGACCATAAAACAATGCAGGCTATGCATTAGGTAGTGTTAGATCAGGGGCGTCAAACTAATGGCCCATGAGTCAGATGTGTCACGTACTGCCCAAGCTGACCCTCCAATTGAGCAAAAGGGAAAAAAGGTACATCAAGTAATGATGACATAATGTGTGTTTGACATCCGTGTGTTAGATGATTATTTTTTTACAGGTGGCTTGATCTGTCTCTCCTGTTTTATTGCATGCAAAACAAGGGAGGAAAAATATGCTCTCAAATTCTTCTTTTTTTATAAGCTCAGTAATCACAAAATAAACAATAAAAAAAAGATATATTCTCCTGCATTCGAAAAGTACAGATTTTTGAAAACTTGGTAACTTTCTAGAAATTTCCAAGAAGGGGGGAGGGAAGACAGGAAGGAAAATATTGGTTCTCAGCGGCTATACAGGAAAGAAAATACATGTATGAACTTTAAGTGTCTAATAGATTCAGAGCTGATCATGCCTTATGGGTTAAAAAAACTGGCCTGACATCAGCATTGGGAATTGAAGTGTGTCAGATTTAACATATATTGAAAGAGTTTACTGTGGGATTAAGGATACCATATGAACCTGAGATGAAAATGGGATGGGACTTGTAGTCCTTCTGGTCCTGCTTCCTTGAATAATAGGACTGGATGGAAACTAAGAGATCTTATAGTCCAACCCCCTACCCAAGCAGAAGTCCTTATACCATCCCAGACAAATGGTTGTGTATTTTTTTTCTTGAGAACCTCCAGCAATGGAACTCCTGCAACTCCTACTGTTCCATTGATTCATTATTCATTGTCAGGAAATTCTCCTTATTTCGAGATTGTATCTCCCTCTGATAAGCTTTTACTCTTTGTGTGATTTTCAATTACCCTTAATGATATTGATCACAATATCTTCTGGACTCACTCATGCAATTGGGAGCAAAATTAATGGTGATTCTTCTTCTTAAGAGATGGTTTAAGCTGACAGTGATAATGTAAGGAAGGTTTGGCCTTAAGGCTCTGTGTTATGAAGTTTACTCATTGGACTTTCTTATTTAACTTTTTTCAACCAGAAATCAGTGAAAGCTTGTAAGATATTCTCATTATTGATGGATATCCTCTATAGATATTCTTCATTGTAGAATAGAGTAGACAAACAAATCTAAATCTGACATAGGCTATAATTAAAACAATATTTAATGTATGTAGCTGATATACTTCTCATACATATAAAATTTCACATTATTTTCACAATATTAAAGCTCTGTTGATGCTAAAAGTGTAACGATAAAGAATAAGGCCCCTAAAAGGTATTGTGGTACCATATTTTCCTATGTTACAAACCATATAAAATGATCAGTAGATTTAAATATGGATTGACCATTTAACATTTCAAAAGTCATTGCCAAAGTATATTGCAGTGACTTTTAAGATTGAGTGTCATTATATAACATTTCCAAACATTGCTCTTAAATCATGTGGAAGTCTAATTAAAGCTGAACTTGCTAATAACAGAAATACCAAAATATCACAGAGAATTCTACTTACAGATTTACTAGGTATTAAAAATACATTTTACCTTGGCTAGCTGTCTGGTAAAGATTTCATAGCTTGCAAAATATATTGTCTCTAACAGCTATTTTATTCATTAGTTGTCAGATTATATTTGGCTTATGCTGACTTTTTAAAAATATGGAGTGAATTGTTTTGCAGCATAAAGAAACAGATATAACAGGCAGTATGCCAACACATTCAGTTAAATATTAGGACTTGTCTACTACTGGCACAATTACTGGTCCTCTATTCTATTTGTCTAGCAGAGGCAGAGCTTCAAGCAGCTTTAAAATACTAAATAAATAATAAGGATAAGCAGAACTGTTCTGTATGCAAATAACTGGCTCCAAATAATACATTCTGATTGGTTGTTTAAAACTAAAAAGGATTGGTTCAAAAGTCATTTAGTCGCAGTTCAAGGAAAAATCCCTGAGCGCGGAGGCGCATATATATAACAAGCGGCAGGAAAGAAGTATAAAAGACTTGGCGCCGGCTTTAGAGCCAATGTTCCTTTTCTCAACTACTTGCTATGAAAATAAAGACTTTGGCTGCTGGAACACCCAGCTTACACTACGATGTTTTTCCAGACAAAACACTGGCGACGAACGTGGGATGTCCTAAAACGCGAGACCGAGCAAACAGCGGCTGCAGCAGACACAGTTCAGAACCAGACCAAACAGAATGGCTGGAACAACGCACCGCCCGCAACACTTTCTAACATCCATGCACGAGAACTGGGATTCTTATTGCAGACCACGTTCCGAGATGTACTGGAAAGCAATTGAAGATGGAGCGACATCTCCAAACAACGCCCAAGAGAAGCCGTTTTCATAACTGCACATGGAGACCACCATTTTCCAACAGGTAAAGCCTGGCGAAGCCCCGATGACGTTAAACAATTAACATGGTCCGAACTTCAGAAACTGCTGAAAAGCTTCACCTACGCACCGAGGATGTCAACTCATAAAATGGCACGAAATTCCTACGGAGAGACCAGAGAGAAGGTGAGACCGTAGCTGATTTCTAATATACGACATAGGGGGATGAGTGCGATTCCCTAAACTTGGATGAGGCTTATGAGAACGACCGAGTGGTGTTGGGCTAAGTGATTCAACAGCACAAAGCAAGCTACTGAACAGTAAAATAACCTAAGAGGCCAATCGCGGAAGCCACAGCTGCAGAAGCAAAGATAGAGCCGTTACAATTAAACACAGATTGAAACACAAGCAGAGTGACAAACCTGGCCACAAGACGAAAAATACAATCTCCCGTTAACACCCACCACGAAGACTATGGCGAAACGTCCGAATCAGACGAAGAAGAGACGAGGTCCACCGTATGTAAGCTGGCAAGAAAGAGCGTGAGAGATTTTGGCGGGAAATGCGCGTGGCGCGGAGGAAGTACCCAAGAGCTGAATGCAGTTCTCGATGCCATCTGCGGTAGGAGGGAGCATATCGAGAAAGCTGCAGGAACAAAAAACTACAGCCAAAGAGACACCACAATCCACCAAATAGAAGCAGACAGCCCAGGCGACTGAGGAAGTGGGCAGCGGAACAAGCCAAACGGCAACAGAAGAATACACAATTCACACGTTAAAATAGGGAGCGCTAAGACGGAAAGCGGAAAGAAAGTTACCATAACCGTAAGAATTGAAACACCGCAACGCACGAAAATGGAAGTGGACTTGGATCTTTCTGTCCATGGTCTTCTTGGAACACCACAAAGCAACTAGTCCTGACATCCGACCACAAACTAAAAAGCAGGGCTCACACTCCAGGACTCACAGGGAAACGGAATCCCGGTAGTATTGCATGGGCCAATTCAAGTCTCGTCCAAACATCATGTCGAGAGTACTTCTGCTGACTCATGTTCGATCGACGATGACCGAGCCTCTGGGCATCGATATCGTGCTTTGGCATCGGGATACCGGATAGACCGAGTGAGCGCAACCGACTGGGAGGAAGACCAAATCTGGAATTCCAAGCCGTGTTTCGGAACACAATCACTTGGCAAGTTCGGGGAAACCCTATTTCCTTCAGTCTAGACCCCAGGTAGCCCCAAAAAGACCTAAAAGCCAGGTGAGTCCCCTTTGCTTAAAAGCAAAAGATGAAGAACAGACTAAAAACTAGAGGCTCAGGGGGTGCTAGAGCTGTGACCATGCCACAATGGGAAACCCGATATAAATATAAGCCTGAGGGTCAATTCGAATCTGTTGGTGACTACAAGGCTACCTGAACACGCACTACAACAGAAGAGCATACCCGGTGCTACAGTAGTCCAGCACTTGCTACATTCCTGGGGGAGGAAAATTTTTTTGCCAACTCGAAACAGAGTATCAACAACTTCCAGTAGAACCCCACGAACAGCAGAGGCACAGACGCATACAAAGGGTCTTACACACAAAGGGGCCTTCAGATGTAAGAGACTCAATTTGGAGTCAGTGTGGCACCAGGCCCCCCATTGTTCCAAGCCTTAGGAAACGCCTCTAACGGCATAACAAGGAGTCGTAACCGTATTTCGACGACGTCCTAATTCAGGAAAAACGAAAACCAACTAAAACATAGATTAAAAATGTACTAAACTTAAATTAGGGAAGTTGGATTAAAGTAAAAAAAGAAAGTGCTGCTGGCTAAAAGAAGCGTCGATTCTGGGAACTATCTTAATAGACGGAGAGGGTATAAAAAAGCAACACTGAAAAGAAAACTAAACATAAAAGATGCACCAGAACACAAAGAAAACAAAGCGAGTTACAAAGCAATTCCTGGGTCTGAATAAATTTTATAATGTTTTCCTACCATAACGAGAGAAACAATAGCAGAACCGCTACACCGGTTATGGACAAGAAGCAATTTGGACTTGGAATACAAAGAAAAATATAAAAAAACTTGCATAAACTTCGAACACAACTATCCATTCTCATTCAATTAGCGACACGCTACATTGAGAGTGACCTTGACGCTGATCACAACCGTTTGAGTCGGAGCCATCCTGAGCCACCACTCCCAACGGAAGAGAGGCGCCTCACCACCCGACAAGGTACTATTAACCCAAAACAGCCGAGTGGAAATAACAGACAACTGACAGAGAAACTTAGCAATTGTCGCTGGGGTAAAGCGTTTCACGAATACCTGTTGGGCGGGCTTTTCAATAATAACACGACACAAAACACACAGCTAACCCATGCCAACTATTCTCGGCGCGGACAAGCCCAATACCAAATATCCTGTTATCCAAGAATGACTAGTGGGTCGGAGTTCCTAGCCAACTCTCATAACACCCTAATACACCGGCAGGGAAACAATTTCCCATGCGGACGTTTGAGCCGAAACATGAAGAGACCCTGCACCCCACAGATGACCTGCCACAGAGAGACCCATGCCTGATCTAACCATCTCCGCGAAGATGTTTCGCGAGCCACTGCAAAAGAACCCACTGACTGCCGCGCACTTAAACAAAAAAATAAAAAAACCGGACCTTTTAAACCTTTCGGGACCAGACAAACCAACTCTCGATAGAAAAAGGGTACTGTGGGTAGCGGGTATTATTCCAAACAAAATTGCAACCAGGGTTACTTGGTATAACTGCATGAGACACCCGGGAATATGTTAAAGCTAGCGAACATATTCTGGTGGCCCGGGCCATTGATAGGACATTGAAACATTGGGTAACTCGTGCAACAAATGCCAGAAGAGTCAGACCATCTCCTCAAAAGCACCTATAAGAAAGTTCCAAGGGGCCCTGGGTCGCAGATCCAACAGCACTCAACGGGCCCTAACCAAGGAGACAACCATTCTGATCTAGCTTAGACGCATACTCCAATGGCTAGAGTTAAAATCATGCCATCCAGACACACATATAATAAGCAGGAATTAGACAAACTTTTTGCAACATAGACTGCGACGTACTAGTGTCCCGATAATGACCACAACTAACCAGCCTTCAATTCGAACAATCCCATAGCCTCCCAGGTAAAGACATCCGCTCAAAGCGCCGGCCCATCATGGCTGCAAAACGGTAAGGAGCTGAAAGAATGGTCGGTTACTCAAGGAGGGATATATACAGGAAAGAGGAACACTGGGACGTCCAAAAGCAAAATAAACCGGCTTACTCACCTCCAACATATAACAAAGTACAACACACCAACAAAACCCCATCTGAACTACTGATGAGAAAAATTAGATCCGCACCTAGACCAGTTACATCCAAAACTATACACTGAAAACCCCTGACTCCACATTCACGCAGTTTCCCAAATTGGCGTTTGGTTATGCAAAAATTTTACTGGGGACCCATTAAACATTTACAGAACATAACAGGCCCAAGTTTACCGATTAACGGTAGAAAGGGAGTGGAGACGGACATTGAACGAGCTCCGGTCCCGAAATATAAGAACGAAATGATAAAACACAACCAAGCAATTACAAAACGACAAAAATTCAAACCCAAAGAGGGGGAGGGAAACGCGAAATAAATAAGAACGTTTAACACCAATGCCGAAAAAGACAAATTCGACCAAAAAGAGCAAAATAGGAGAGACTCACTGTTCGAGAAAGTTGCCGAGAGAGTCCACCGAGGGAGGCCCGCCAAGCCAGCTCAACCTGCCCGGAGAAACGGGAGGGGGAGCGGCAAAGCGCCGGCCGAGCGACCAGGCGGCCGCCATAAACTCGCCCTTCCGATGTTCAAGGGAGAAGTACAAGGAAACGACAACACATCCGAACCGGTCAGAAAGAACGAACAGAATGAACCAGCGCAGGTCCAGTCGAGTCAACAGAAGCCCCAATGTCGACGTAGGATGAATAAGAAGGCGAGGGGTGTCTTGTAATGACCAAACTACTGCTACAAATACATACACTTCTGAGCGTTTATATATAAGGAATTGGTTCAAAGGAACAATCCCTGAAGCCGGGGAAGGCGGCAAACTCAAACTAAACTGTATGGCTACAAGCCGCAGGGAAAGAAGTATAACTGGCCGGCTTGAGCCAAATGTTCCTTTTCTCAACTACTGTATGAAATAAAGACTTTGCTGTTGGAACCGGTCTACCTCGTGTTTTTCCGACAAAACAAAGAACATGGAATCCACATTTCTCATTGCGCGTGAAAACTTACTGTGTTGTTTAACTCTATCCTAGAAGGTATCTTGCATAGTAAGAAATCACAACAGTAATCTGTTATTTTTGTATTTTTGAAAGGTTTGTATGGCTTCCATAACTTGTCGCAATAAAATATACAAATAACAAAAGAAAAAGAAACCATCCCAAAAGAAACCCTCATACCATGCAAGCACCAATAACAATCCCATTTACAAACCAAAATGGCTGTGTTCCCATTCTGTCTGGCCCGATCAGTGAAACTCAAAAATTAGAATATTGTGCAAAAGTTCATTTAATTCAGCAATGCAACTTAAAAGGTGAAACTAATATATGAGATAGACTCATACATGAAGCAAGATAGTTCAAGCGTGTTTGTCATATGATGGCATATATAATGAACCAAATCCACATCTCATAGAAAATTACAATATAATAAAAACAAGATATAGTCAGAGAACATATCGGACCTCTGAAAAGTAATAAGCCATGCATATGTACTCATACTTGGTTTTGGCCACCTTTGCAGCGATTACTGCCTCAAAATCAGCCTGTGGCACTGCTGAGGTGTTATGGAAGACCAGGATGTAAATATAAAAAAGTGAAATACAGCTCTTCTGCAATGTTAGATAATAGATATATTATATATAGGATAGAGAATAAGATAGGCGATTTTGCTGGCCAATCAAGCAGAGTAACTCACAGTCATTGAACCAATTTGGTGCTTTTGGCAGTGTGGGCAGGCTGCCAAGTCCTGCATCCTATAAAGCTGTCTGTGGAAGGAAGCATGAAGTGCCCCAAAATCTCCTGGAGATGGCGCATGACTCTGGACTTAATAAGCAACAGTAGACCAACACCAAATACATGGCTCCCATGGCTCCAATCCACACCAGACTGTGGACACTTTCCACTGGATATATAAGCATCTTGCAGTGAGTACATCCTCTCCAGACACATTTGGGACCATTGATTTAACATAGAGATAGTAGCTCTCATAGAAAATAAGTCTGTTTTTCTTTAGCCCAGGTAAACGTTTCCTGACGTTTGTTGTTCAGGAAAAACAAGAGCAATATGACATTTCAAGCCCATGTCCAGGATTCCGTCTATGTGTGTTGCTCAATCCACTCTTTGCAAGTCCACCAACACTTTGAATGGCAACTGACAGTCCTTCCAGTGCTGCAGTCATCCTGCTGCTTGTGCACTATTTTCTTCCACATTTCCCTTCACATTTTCTATAATGTGCTTTGATACAGACTTTGGGAACTCCAACTTCTTTTGCATTATCTTTTGAGGCTTCCTCCTATGGAAGGGTGTCAATGATGTTTTCCTGCACAACTGTCAGGTCAGCAGTCTTTCCCATGATTGTGATTCCTACTGAACCTGACTGAGAGACCCTTTAAAGGCTCAGGAACCCTTTGCAGGTGTTATGGCTTAATTAACTGATTAGAGTGAGACCCTTTGAGCCTAGAATATTTAACCTTTTCACAATATTCTAATTTTTTGAGATTGTTGATTTGGGGTTTTCATGAGCTGTAAGCCATAATCATCTCAATTATGACACATCACGACTAGAACTATCTTGCTTTGCCTGTAATGAGTCTATCACATATATTAGTTTCACCTTTTAAATTGCTTTACTGAAATAAATGAACTTTTGCACATATTCTAATTTTTCGAGTTTCACCTGTTGTGCCTAAGGGAAAAAGGCAGACCACATTCCTTTCTGGCCTTAAAGAAACTTATCCTTTTTGTGGTTCAAATGAATGTGTAAGGAAAGATACAGCTACTTTAAGAAGCTCTGATCTTGTATTCCTTGTATTTCAGAAGGACACTATCTGTAATCTGTAAATTCAGCCCGCCACATGTGTGCTGCTCATTATTTTGAACTTTGTGGAACCTTTAGTTTTTGTGTTCCTTCACAGGTTGAAGGTGACCATGTACAAAATCTTTTAAAGGTGTATTGGGCTGAAAAGTGTCTTTCATCAGGATTCCTGACTGCAAATCTCTATAAGTATAGTATTTTTAAGTGCCTGACAACACTTTTATTTTAACCTTGCTTTTTTTCCCTAAGAATGCAAGAGACTTTCAAACCATCCATTTTTCTCCTTTTTTTTTTCTCCATAGCACCAACCCTTGAGTGTGAAAGTAACTGCTCCAATTTTTCATGGCGAACAATGATCTTGAACTCAGACCTTTCTGTTCTGATCCACTCCCTTATAACTACACCATATTGGCACTCATGAATTCTTGGTAGATTCTTATACTGAAAGTGTAAAGATCACATCAGCATCTAGAAGTACAGTGACATTGGTGGATATCAATGACAAAACCAACATCCCAGTCATTCATTCAGTTTACCCACTCAGTTCAGGCCTCAGGTGCCCATGAGCAGCAAAACCTGAATAAAGTTAATATGAACAATTAAAGAAAAATGTGAATTCAGAAATGGATGGTCAGAACATCTAATTCTTTCCTGGTTGTTTTTTTATTCTATTGCCAGTAAAATTCTAGCATACTCTGCCAGATAACCATCAACAGTACTATGCACCACAATGAAAATAGCAAATACTGCATATGTCTCGATGGAAGTAGAACTGATAGCTATTAATACATTTTCCTCCTAAATGGGATACATTTTTAACAGAAAGAAGACAACTTGTATGTGTATATGTCTTTGTGTAATCTGTTTTGTAATTCTGCTTTGTAATCTTTGACTATTGTGTTTTCAGAATTTTCTCTGAGAAAAAGAATGAAAGTCAAATACAAAGGTAATTAGTCACACATCTCTCTAACAGGTGCTTTTCTTAAAAATTCTGCAGCTGTCTTGCAACATCCATATAGTTGAAAATAGCATATTATAATGTTGTGCCATATGACAAGCTGAAAAAATTGTAAAGTGGTAAAATTGATAATGGCTCCATCAGGAACCAATGTGCATTAATAACAAGAGAGAAATAGAAAAAAAGTAGACTACAACCCTAAATATATGTTAAGGCCCTGTCACACTGCCCAACGGATGCAAAACGCACACAACGGACGAGCAAAATGTTCCATCCGTTGTTATC
>BHFT01006211.1:0-51845 GCA_004320025.1 Laticauda laticaudata
GAACGGATGGCAAGGTTTTTTGTCTGTTTTACATCCTCTTTGCATCCGTTGGTTCGGTGTGACATGGGCTTTAAAGGTGTCACTTTCTGAAGATACTTTCTAAGAAAAAAAGAATGACAAGCCAGGAAGTCTCATGGGAAGGTTAGTATGCACAAATAGTAGAACATACCATTGCGGATGAGTAGGGTAACAACAGGTTGGAAAGTAGAATGGGAAAAGATGGGGGCTAATAGGAAAGTGTTTGAGGGGAACGAAAACATGTACATCTGTGGGTAAAGGTGTATGGATGGAAAAAGTGGGATAAGAGTTGGGATAGAAGGGAGAAGAAAGGTGGTAAGCTAACAGGAAAAAAACAGGAAGAAATGAGAACAGAAGGGCAGTAAGAAAAAAGAGAAGGGGAGGATTGGGCAAGGAACATTGGCATAAAGCTACAGAACAAGCAGGGAAAACCAACAAAGAAACACCAGATGGAAAATCAGATGGAATAGCCATGGATACGGTTTTCACAAACTCTTTTCAAATAGATACTCTTGGATCAATAGGTGAAGGAAATGCTCACACTTAAAATCTTCATGCATGCTTAGTAATGATTATTACCAATGTTTTTGCTCCTTCTTGAACTTTGATGTACAAATTCTCAAAAGCTCTTTGTTGGAACTTCAAAGGAAGACCTTTCACTAAACCAGTAGTATCCCTCAGTTTCACATCTTGGAACAAACTTACGATCAAGCAGAGAAAAAGGCAATTTAGAAATAAAGTGTATATTCTTTTCTAAAATAAAATAAATTTGTGTTTCTATTTTGTTCTCATAGGTTTTTTCTGAAATAATTTTAGTAATATTTATAATAATTTAACAAAGTAAAACTTTGTTAAATAAGTTATTTATTTTCATATCATATATTTCTGAAAGATGAACTTTTGACTAATTTTAATAAACTAGCAATATAAGTAATGTTAATGTTGTTGATAAACTAGAGACAAACTGTAACTCTAAAACTGTGTGCATGTATACCTGATTGCTGACTTAGCTGCAACTGTACAAACTTGAAAATTGTTATCTGCAAGGAATTGAGGAAAAGCATCTCTCACAGGTAGATTTTCACATTTAACTTTAAGTACAGCCCATTCTAAACAAGGGTCAGCCTGGGAAAAAATGGAAAAAAGGAAATATCCTCATATTTTTATAGATTTAGAAACCAAAATAAGTAGAAGAATTACAAGCAGTAATAAAAGTTCTTAAAAGCTGCTGGAGTTTTACTTACATGAAGCAAGGTTGTCATACAATTCACTAAAGCAATTCTTACAGGAATTGAACATTTCCCTTCATTTGCTAAATGCCTGAAATTTAAAGCATTTTAATAATAAAATATAACCCATTGTTTTAAAAAGTCAAAACTTAAAGTCAAATTTGTTTTTAAGATTTTTGAAATATACTGTATAAGTTTTTGTTAAAGATTTCAAAGAACTTTTGTTAATTTGTAAATTTCAGAAAAGTTAAACTAAACTTTACTAATCACTGGCATTGTTAGGGACTATTTGTTCAATTACCATTTGTTCAATTTTATTAAAAAGTATCTATTGCCACCCTTGCAGTATTATAGCTTGAATTTCATTAAATAGATTACTTTTGTGTCTTTAAAATAATCAAGTCCTTTGAGTGAAGCTGACTGAATTAATATACTTAAGTTGCAAATCCCAGCTATTTCAGAACAGTAAAATTAGTGGGAATTTCTTGTAGAAATTCAATTTAAGACTTATACCATTAAGGCATATTTAACTGCATTGGACTCACTGTCTTTAAACACTGAAAATTGAATTCATACATTTAGTACTAAATTTTATTGAAATCAATATGCTTATACTTATGCATATTTATAATAAATTTTACTTAAACAAATGAAATAAACCCTGGACAATAAACATAATACTTAGTTCTGCACTTTTTTCACTGCTATTAAAAATGCTTCATGCTCTAATTGTCAATTTACCACCCTAACATTTTCTGCTATAAAAGGGAGTTGTAGACCAAGAGAAATTTATCTAACATGGATGAATTGTGAAATGTTTATGAAACATGACATAGTGAGCCTTCAGAAGATCTTCCCTTCAATCCTTCCTAACAGCAAATAATTTGGAGTTAAATTCACACTTAACCTACCAAAATGATCCAACAACAATTAAGACTTGACACCTGGCTTCTCTTAGATCTTCAGAATTTCGACTGAAGGTACCCAAAATATTAACCATTGGAAGAAGATTATGTAATATTGCTGCGCAAACAACTTGATCCCGACGATAAAAGGAACATATATCCCTATAAGAAATAACTAAACATTTGTATCTCAAAATATATATAGCAAATTAATTTTATTAAACAAAATTATTTTCTTACGGTAGAAGCTTGAGTAATGAGACAACATAATCTTCAGGCAAGGGATTTTCTCCTCTGGGAAGTTCCTTCAACAAGACTAAATACTAGTAGAAACCACAATTAAAGATATAATATCAGAAAAGAACCCAATGTTTATGTACAACTGTATGGATAAAACAAAATTATATTGCATTTATACTTAGCATGTGAGCAAATATATAATGAAGATATAAAAGGCGCAAAAAAATGAAAGTGCAAAACTGGCAAGCCGGCTAACTGTCAAACCTGATCTAAGCCTCTCTGAGAAAAAAAGGTTAATCCAGGGGGTGATTATTCTTCTACAATCCTAACTATTCAGAGCCCTTAAAGGGTGGTCTGCACACGCTGAGACCGAGTGAAGAACTGGGGACCGTTACCAGGGAGTGTGTCCTCAGTTTTTCAACTCAGTCTGCAGAGCTAGGAGACTAGAGACTACCCCATCCTGGATTTTCCCTTAAGCTCAGTGGAGAATAGCATGTTATTCAAAAATGTACGATTGATACAAAAATATGATTAATAATATACCAAAAGGATGTCAACATTTGTTTTTTTTAAAAGCAGATCTATGTTCAGATTTGGCAGTATACAGCTATAACCCTGTATCCCAATAACTTCTTGACTAGCTAACTACAATGCACTCTACACTGGTACGTCAGAACCAGGTCTGGAAGCTGCATCTAAAGTAGAACAGAGCTATTTGATTTTCAAGAGAAACAGGTCCTGAAACTAAAATTGCTGCTATTATCACCCGTATATTACTAGGCCTAATATAAGCTGCTGAAATTAGTCTAAAAATCCTAAACAGCTAATAACCCCGATATTTACAAAATAGTCCCAGCTGATTTAATTGTGATAGTTTTATTTAAGACTGTGTTATTGTGTGTGGGGTTTTTTGTCACTCTGAATTTCTTTGAAAGAAAGGCTAGTATTGAAATAAAACAAATTAGTAAGTTATACTCCAACAGCATTAAAAACAGAAGGCTAAACAGAATAATATTATACTCACCACATGTAAATGTAGAGGTTTCATAAAATCAAATGAATTTCCATCTATTAGCACTAAGAGTTTCCTCCAAATTTCGGAACATCTAAAGGGAACTGTTTGTATTGTGGTTGCTGTGGTAGCTATACACAAGAACTTCAAAACATCAAGAAGAAGCAAATCCTGTTTAGATAGATGCTCTTCAGATAATGGACTTGTGGCACCTGTGCGATATGATGACCATATAGAAGCTATTAAAAGACAGCTCTCAAAACTTACAATTAATTATCTCTCAGGAAGCCATCAGCAACTGTATTTAACCAGAATGCATATTCCTTTCTGTTTACCTTCTACCAATCAGCACATTGGCTGCAACATATAGCATGAAATACAGTAAAAATATAACAATACTACAAAAATGTACTAACATAATACTGGCATGAGAGAAATATAATGGGAATGATAAGCCTGTAGAGGTTTAAAACAGCCAGAGAATTAGTGTTTATATCTTGTTCACCTAGCATTGCCCTGCTTTGAGGATTTTTTAAAACTGTACAACAAACTCATCATCTCAGTCTTGTCAAAACCTGTCATATGGCCATTTTTCTAAGCATCTCCAAAACAACACATGGGATGAAATATACATGGTGTTCAATCATTGGATAAGAGTACAAGTCTTTGGTCTACACTACGGGTGTCAAACTCATGGCATCACACTGACGTTTTGCAATGTTTTTTCCCTTCGCGAAGCTGGGATAGGTGTGACTTGAATCTGGCCCACAGGGTGCTGTTTTGACACCCCTGTTCTAAACGTTCTAGTTACACTTCTGTGTCTATATACTCTAAATATATATGCTTGCTTTGATATAGATGCTTGATAGTTCTCACTGCCACTAAGGAAATTTTTTATTACGCCCTATCCTAAAATTTAATGTATGAAAAGTTATAAGGTTGCTCATATTACAAAAAAAAATCAAGAATCTCCAACAGAAAAAAAAATAGAAGACTGAACAGATTCCAAAATAGTGATCATCTACTCTTGTTTAGAAATAAATCCTTGTAAAGAAATGTCAGTTGATAAAGGACACACAAAACTAAGTTCTGAAAGAGACAATAATCACAAATATAGGTATTCTTCACATAGTAATCACAATTGGGACCAGCAACTCAATCACTAAGCAGAAAATCATGTGAGTGCAAATGGACTTACTATATTGCCTTACTTCCTTTTTGGTCCTTAAAGGAGTAACATGATCCAAAAAGAAGCTTTCAATCTTGTGAATGCTATGTGGCGGGGTGGTGGTGTCAAACTGGTGGCCCACAGGCCAGATGCATCACAAGCAGGCCATGCCCACTCCAGCTCCACAAATGGAGAAAACGTTACAAAACATCATGTGACAGCAACGCGACATGGTGACTTTGACACCTGTGCTATATGACATGACAAAAGCCTTTATTTTATAAATTCTCATACAAATCATTGTATCACAGTAATTTCTGGTGTATAAAGATGCTTCAAGTACCTGAATTATAATTCCTTATTCCCCAAACACATTTTTTTCTAAAACCATTCAATAACACAACAATATACATCAAACAGATTGAATATACCTGTCAAGGTGTGCAAGTCTCCAACTTCATTCATTTCACCAACTTCACTACACTCATCATCAAATAGATCAAAGACTGTTTGGTTTCCCTCTTCCATTCTACTTTCTTCAGGAAAATCTTCCATTAAGTCAATTTCTCCAATTTCACTTGACTTTCCAGTAAAAAACATCTAATAGAAGATATTTATTCATACCATTTCTTATAATGAGAGCAATACATTATAATAAATATGTAATAAATTTATATATAGTTTTATGAATAACACCCATGTATCCCTTTCCTACAAATACCTCTAGATAAAAACTAGACAACATCTATCCTTTTGCTAAAATATTATTTCAGTATAGAAGCTTCACTTCCGCTGTTCATTAATGTTTAAATGTTGGTTGGCTACTTTGTATAATAAGGTTTCCATAAAATAGGGGCATTTGCTGAGAAAGTCATTTTAGAATTCAGTAATTACTATTATAATTTAAGCAATTTAAGCAAAGAAATAGAGAGCTAAGTTGTTCATGTTGACTTTGCTTGGCTGGGAAATTTACAAAGGAACTTATCAGTTTTCCTGTTTTTGACATCTAAAGCCAATAAAACCAATATGACTATAGTTTAATTATTATATGAAAATTACTGAAATTTTCATTGTGCTGTATATCAAACTAGAACAAGCTATTTATAAAAGATTTAAATTATTAATCCTTATGTGCTACATTCCTTGTAACCAAATATTTGATTGCTAACTTGGCAGTATTACTGTAATTGATAGAGATAGGCAAGAATACCTGTACCTAGCTAATCCACCACTTGCTAGAAGTAAGTTAACTTTTTTATTATTTTGAGAAGCAAAGAGTGGAAGTAGAGGAAAAACACAGTTATGCAGTTTCCTAAGATGAATATAAACACTGGATATTTCCATTCAAGTTGTCCACAGCACTTATTCTTCTGTATTAAGTACTGTTCTCTCAAGTAGAATGAACTTTAAAATCAGTGCTTGCTCACATGATGCTTATCTAACTAAAAGAGATTAATTATAGCAATGAAGTACCTCTGCTCTCTGCCCCTGATAAAGGTGTATAAATGTGCAAATAGAGTGATGTTAAGTATAAAGAGAAAGATATAGAAAAGGACAGAGAAATATTGTTTTCTATTTGTTTAAGGAAAACAAAGGAATCACAGTATGAATTCAGAACAGTGATTAGAATGAATTCTTCACCTCAGAAATAACATGTTCAGAACAATAAAAGTTGCATTGCACATACAGTCTCTAGGAGGGAAACAAACATCACATCATCTCTACTCACCAAAAGTTTGCAGATACTTGCAAGATCATTCATCAACTTGGATGTTAACAAATGCAAGAAGATAGTAGACAAACTTTTTTTGGGACTATTCTGTTGAAACAGAGTAAGAAGAACAGGAAGAGATAAATATTGCCATTTCTCCTAGACTTCCAGAAAGCTTTGAAAGCCTGCCTTTGGTCCAAGACCTAGGGTTGATATTTATTATTTGTTCAGTTCCCCCATTTTGTTGTGTTAGTTATGTATTAGTTTATAGCCTGGGCTGTCTTTTCGATTTAACGCTTTTAGCTGTTTTTATCTTTTTTAGTTTTGTATACTGCTGGAGATAGATAGATAGATAGATAGATAGATAGATAGATAGATAGATAGATAGATATAGATATATATAGATATGCTATATATCTACTGGAGTTGGGCAGCCACTAAATTTAAATATACTAACAAATAAGAGCAGAAGAAACAATAATTCTAAAAGAATACAATGAAGTATTTGACTTTTTGCATTATAAAATAATCTGCAGTAACTTGTAATCAGTTCCCTGTGCATCTTGTAATTCAGCAAGAAAAGAATATCAGTACTATGTTGACAATACTTAAGATTGGTAAACTTGATTAAATTGCTTTTAATGAGTAACAAATAGCTCAGGTAAAATGCAAACTACCCAAGTAAAATTACACTAGATGAAAGACAGCAAGTATTATTAAAATAAATAAAATAATAAACTATTATGATAAAACTTGAAATAAACTGCCACTTGAAAAACAAGGATCAGTTTCAGAATCAATCTTCTTTCTTCAAAGCAGTACTGCTTAGATTTCATTGAAGTTAATATGATTGATTCAGCCTCACAAGAAATAAAAACATCATAAAAAACATTTAAGTCTTATACAATCAGTAATTAAAAGAACAACTTGCAAAAATCTCATTGCACACACTAAAACAACAAAGGAATTTCAATATTATATCAAACAATACCTCCATATTTTTCTGCAAAATAACTAGGAGTATACATGTATATATGGACATTCATATATAATAAAAATGAACAAATTGGTCTTAAAAATAAGTGACCCATATATATTAGTTACTAGGCACAAATACAAAGATTTCAACTTTGCTCACACTTAGATTGCCCTACAACCAACAAATGTCTCACCTGGGTACAGTTGCATAAACAACTTGTGCACTGCAATATTAAATTCCTCAATGAAACAATTCTAGAATCTTCATTTAGCTTGTTTTTAGACTGAGAAATGTTTTCCTCTACATAATTAAAACATAACTGTAAAGGAATAAAATATTATTTTTAGAAATAAAATGAAATTATTTAAGAGGTTTCATCATATGTGTTTGTATGTGTATGTATGTAACATACAGACATACATATAAAGTACATATATGGATATATTGTATATATCCATATATGTATCCTTATTTACTGTATACATCACCAAGTTAACTGCATTAAGATGCATGTTTTGTAATTGCTCAAGATATCTTAATTTCTCAAAAGAATCCCGAGAAAAAGATTGAAAATGATCAACCTGTACTTCATATGGACAATTTATTTATGTTTATATTTGCAATAAGTATTTATTCTTGAATAATTTTTGTACAGTATACATGTGAAGCAACATGCATTCTTGAGTACCTTCGCTATAACATAAATCAAATTGTTTTATTACTGTAGTATTAAGGAGTTGAGCAGATTTTTGCTTGGTTACCATTACCAAATACTTTGCAAAACAATACAGCCAGTCGTCAGTTAATAACTATTCATTCAATGACTGTATGAACTAATGACATTGAATGAATGAATGAATGAATGGATGGTACTTACGACAGGTCCTCAAAGTTCTAACCATCCTCAAACCCCTATGTTCATTTGGGCACTTGGCAACTTGTTCATATTTGTAGCATTGCATGGTCAAGTAACTGCCATTTGCAACCTTGCTGGCTTCCAACAAGGACCTCTCATGGACTACAAATGCTAACATGCTTGTGAAGAAGGCACAGAAGCGGCTATACTTCCTGAGAATGCTCAGGAAGATAAATCTATTTCAGTGTTTACTTCCGTCCTACTACCACAGCACCACTGAGAGTGTCCTGACATATGGCATTCTTGCATGGTACAGGAGCAGCTCTGTAGCAGACAAAAAAGCTCTACAGAGAATCA
The DNA here is from genome assembly GCA_004320025.1 of Laticauda laticaudata. NCBI lineage: Eukaryota > Metazoa > Chordata > Lepidosauria > Squamata > Elapidae > Laticauda > Laticauda laticaudata. Next base: position 8,476 of record BHFT01006211.1, read on the forward strand.
TTAAAACTGCCCAGAATATCATTGGGCTCCAGCTACCAGCCCTGGATGACATCTTTGCATCTCGCTGTTTAAGGAAATTGCACAACATTCTCAGAGATTCTTCCCATCCTGCTCACAACCATTATGAACTGTTGCCTTCTGGCAGAAGATACAGAACAATTAAAACTTGAACCACACATTTTTTGAATAATTTTTATCCCAGAGCTGTAATTGCATTAAAAAATGAACTTAAGGACCACTACCAGTGAGCTGTTGGACAGTATTACTTGGTCTGTTATGTGGATGCTTGTGTGTTTTTAGGAGGCAGGGAATATTGGTGGATGGGGAAGTGTTTGGGGATTGTCATGTGTGTGTGCATGTTGAGTCTGGTCTCTGGGTATTATGTGAATTTAGTTGTATGTATACTGTGTATATATGTACAATGACAATTAAGAATTCAATTCAAATTCAAATTCAATTTAATGCAGGAAAGTCACCAGGTTGCACTGGTAAATTTTCCAGACCTGGCAGCAGTCACCCGCAGTTCTGCCATACTGACCAGCCATGCACCTGCCCCTACCTGGCTGTGGCAACTTTCCTACTTATCAAACTGTTGGCAAACCTCCTGGGACTTACAACTTCCTGCCAGCTTCCCCACTAAAATACTTTGGAAGTTGGCAGGATATTGCAAGGAGGTCCTCACTTAACCAACTCATGATTCTTCCTTAATAATGACAATGGGGACCCCCAAGATAGTTGTCACTAAGAGATGTAGTCATGTGACACTACATTTTTGATTGCATCGCTTAAAAATGGAAATTCCACCCCCAATTACCACAGTTAAGCAAAGACTGCCAATAAGAATAACACAGACATTCTCTTAATGCTTCTCCAAAGGTCAGAGCATTCCTTGATCTCGTTTGCAAATTCTTTGCTTCCTAGAACAAACTTGTCTTCCACTTTTCCTACCATTACCCTATCTGGAGATTTAAAAGAAGCATATAAAGAGAAGTCTATATAGGACTGGGGAGAAAAACGATCCAAGATAAAGGCAGAAAATGAATTGAAAAGAGGATGAAACCTCTTCATACACTCTAGGCATCTTCATGTGATCCTTGAAATTATATCATGGAGATTAATCATCATATGAATGCTTCTTCATATCTACTAGAAACAATTACTTGAGCTTGTCAAAAAGTTCTACCTTGGCTTTCTGAAAAAAATCCAATTTACATGCTTCTTCTTCTGTAAGAATGCCAGCATAACAATAGCAGCCAAGGACACCTGTCAGGATACTGGTACAACGCATCAGAATTTCCGCAGATATCGCCTGAAAAATAAACCCACAAAAAAACCATGCTCAATTCACTTGGAGTTTAATTTGGAATTTTGGTAAACTAATATTTTCCAACTGGTCGTGGACATCCATGTTTGTGGACAAATCAGACTCCTATGGTGAGACTGGTTTGTCCATTATCTTTTTGATTTGAGAGCAAGTTGTAAGTGGATTTACTCTCAAATTGCTCCATGTAATCCTGGCCTAAAAAGCATCTACCCATAAGTTATTTTATTAATTTTACCAATACCTAAATCTACTCATAAGTATACAGGGAACAAGTCAGATTTTAATAAACTCTCACAATGAACGAAGAACACAATTTTCTTTCTGGCTTACCTGAGGAGAAACATGGCTAAGTAGCTGGTCTAACATCATCATAAGATTGCATTTTAAGGTTTCTTCAAGCCTCTGATTGACAACAAGGCAGGAACTAGATTTGTTTTCTGATACATCTGCCATATTTGTAAAAATATTGGTTTCGTTGAACGTTGTTTGCAGGTAAAAGGCTTCAATATCTGAAAGACTGGTTTCTTCTTTCTCTTGGCTATGTTCCATGCTTAATAAAATAAAGTGTATTTTCATTTATTTATCATTTGTTAATAATCCCATAATGATTAAGCTAAGGCAGGAGTCCAATGATTTCTGACATTGGTACATGAAATTTGTGTATGTTCAGTGCTCAATGTACCTAATTCAGGCCCAAACTGGTTAGGAAATGGATGACTCAGACATTAAACTTGAAGCTTTGTTATCATCAATGTTCAATAATTCATTTTAAACTATGTTGTGGAGGCTTAGGTAGTCCATGATTTACAACCATTCACTTAGTGACAGTTTGAAGTTTCAACAGCACTGAAAAATGTGACCTATAACTATTTGTCACACTTATGTTTGTTTCAGCAACTCCATGGTCACAAAATTCAGACCCTTGGCAACTGGCATGTATTTATGATGGTTGCAGTGTCCTGGGGTCATGTGAACACCTTTTGTGATCAAAGGAGAAGCCAGTTTTATTTAATAACCATGTTACTAATTTAACAACTGAAGTGATTCACTTCACAACTGTGACAAGGAAGGTCATAAAATGATGAAAATTCACTTAACAACTGTGTTGCTTAGCAATGGAAAATTTGGGTTTAATTGTGATCTTAAGTCTAAGACTGCTTGTACTTTGTATCAAAAGGAGTGCAAAGTATATGCAAAGAAGATGATCAAAGCAAAAGTATAGGGCCAAAAAATAGTAACAGCTCAGAAGACAAAAACACTAAGCTGAAAAATCATGTTCAGCCATAATGGGGCTCACTGGCTTTTAATTTTACATTTAAAATAGCTTTTATGGTTCAAAATGTTGATCCCTTTGGCATGCATGACACACCATATTTAAAGCAATGTATCTAGAACAGGGACGAACTAAATAGCAGACAACCGGTATGAGGTAGTGTCTAAAGCAAGCATGTCCAATCCCCTGTGATAGGAAAATGCCTTCATTAATTTTAAAAAAAACATACCATTCTGGTGCTTTGTTGAAAAATATCATTGCTGCTCTACAACTTTTCATAGTCAGACTTACAAGGATTTTCTGTAATTCTAGGTTAGGAAAGTCACTGAAAAAAAAACAAAAAACAACAACAAAAAACCCAGAATTATTTCATGTTTGAATGCTGCAGTGTTAATAAATTCAATAGAAGATGCACATGAAGGTCTAATTTTTCACTGTACATCAAGTATTTATAGAAAGTATTTGTTTGACTTTTGTTTTGTACATCTTGCCTAGTATTTCCAATATCATCCCCAGCCAAATCTTTCATAGAACAATATTTTATAGAACAATCTATCTATTATTGGAAGGAACAGAGTTTAAACTTCCCACTGAAAGCACTAACTGTAAAGTTAAAATATATTTGATAATTAGAAGTTCCCAACCTCCAGGCTTTGGCCCACTACCGTGCTATGGCCTATTTGGAACCAGGCTGGCATGCAAGCACGTGCAACTACACTTGCTCACCTAGTGGAGCTGTACATGCATGTCAGCCCACTGCTCGCATGGCCCAGTTCCCCTTCCTCCCCCAATCAGGCTGTCAAGCGGCAAAAGTTGGGGACCACTGCATTATATGACAAGAGAAATTCAAGAGGTCCATGATGTTTGGAAAAATTCATCAGAGGCCAAACAAAGAGAAGGCAGCTAAATGACAGGTGACACAAGAGCAGGAGCTTACAAGAACTCAAGGAAGCAGTTATTGAAAAAAAATCCCGAAGACGTGATGTCCATCATATTATGAAAAGCTGAAAATAAACTGAATAAGGACCAAGGGGCAAAATTTAGTTCCTCTAGGCCTTGGACTGAAACATTCTGCCCAATTCTAATCTGTGACCAAATATATATCTAGTTATGAGATGCTGTTAGGTTAGAAAGAGGGGACCGCCATGGCTCACGTGATAACTATGCTGGGCTTGCACACTGCTGAGGTCGGCAGCTTGGTGGTTCAATTCCCGTGAACGAATAAATTGTGCGGGGACAAGAAAGGAGCCTCTCCCGAATGTCTACTGGCATTCAGGCATCCTGCGGGTAAAAATTACACTGCCCAAAAAAATTCCTTTCACAAAGGCAGCTTGGTGATCCCTGGCTAACACGTGTCATACGGCAAATAAATAAAGGTTACAATGAGTTAAAAAAATATCCTTTCTTTTTTGCTGGATAATCAGGAAAGGGCTGCTCAACAAATGTGGGCTTTAGGTTTCCAAAGAAAGCATACTTGAATATTTTTTGAATGAGTAATAAATGTCCCAGTGACCATTTCAACCAACTATTGTCAGCCTCTTACACTTGAAATACATTATATCCTTTTATCTGTGTAGACCGTGATACAATACTTTGTGCTTTTCAGTTTCACAGAAGAAGAAAAAAAGGATACAAATTGTTAAAAGTTTAGAAAACACTAAACCAAAACAAAATAGAACTGAAAAAGGAAAAGTAAAAACAGTGGGAGGAGGTGGAAGGAGCCAACTCTTTCCTGATTGGGGCAGGGTGGAACTGAAATGACATTTTCCAGGAAGAAGAAATCTAAATCCTGGGACCTGTCTTTTGCACTTATAGTTTTCCTCAATATATGTTTCGATATTTGCTTGAAAGTGAAAAAATACTGTATTATACAGTATGTATTACTGTAAAATTATACTGTATTATACAGTATAATCTCCATAAAACACTATGCATTTACATGCCATTCAACTGCATAATAACATAGAAAGCAAACTGTTGTGAGATAAGTTTGTTCTGCTTAAAATTCTCATTAAAATGTAGATTTGTTTTTACTTTTGTAAACTTGACTTCAAACCAATTATTTGTTACACGTTGTTAAAACTAAGAACATTTTAAGGCAAAGTGATTTAAATTCCAACCCACCATGAAATTTCAACAAAATTGAACTCACTTCCCAAAGTGAAATTAAAAACATAGAAAAGTTTGATTTCCTCCAATGAACAACTAATTCTTTTTGGGTTACCTGATTTCCTGGGCATACCTGCACAAAACTGGAGAAAGTTCCATATTGTCTTCCATAACTTCTTCCATACTGCAGAAGAGAAGCCATTTCACAACTCCTTCTTTTAATGTATAAGTTGCATTTCCTTCCCAATCATTCTGAAATGAACCAGTTTTCAAAGTTTCTGGTATTTCCAAAGTTGTCACTGCTGATGCTAAACACTGTACCGCAAAACTAATAAATATTAACAATAAGTACAAGCACTTGATTTACAGCTCTAATATTCATATAAAGTCACTAGTGTGTGAATTCAGCCTCCAATATTTTTCTCCCCATGGCCAAAACCACATCAAGTTTAAACAACATTTCACCAATCAGAATTGGAATGGTAATTAGAATTTTAAATGAGTTTGTAAAATCTAATGAAAAACATATTTGATAAAGAATTATTAGATACCCAAATTATTCAGAACACAAGAAGAGCACATGCTTATTATTCTAAGGTGGTTGGTAGAAGTTACAATAATGTTAAAATCACTCACCTCCATTTGTAGCACTACTTATGCTAAACAGAACTAATGATTGAAAACAATTGACTAAACATAAAATTTAGAAATTTTAATTAAATTTCTAGCACTTATAGTGCAAGGAGAGACCTTTTAATGTTACATGTTTTGAACTACATCTGTCATAATGTTTCTTCATTGACCAGAACAAAAAGAGTTGAAACCTCTGGTTACATGTTTTGAATTACATCTGTCATAATGTTTCTTCATTGGCCAGAACAAAAAGAGTTGAAACCTCTGGAGACACGAGTTGCTTATGCTAGATTACTCCTTTACAATTAACATACAATTAATAATAAGAGTATCAAAAAGTTTCATTTTACCTTGATGGTTTGCATATAGAACCTGCAAATATCCTCCAAATTTCCCTGTCCATTGTTATTAAATTTCTTTGAAATAAGACTGCAAGCAATTCAAAGCTTTCCATTTCAGTTTGCCGAAGGTTTAGACTTCGATCTACCAGAGACCAAATTCTGGACCATGTTCGCTGCAGTTCAAACTTCTCTGTGATGTTGAGGTCTGTTTTTTGGTTTTGACACAGAGCAACCTCTTTAAGACATCTTAATACATAAGGGGTCCGTTCTCCTCGACGTTGCTGATGTAATAATTGGTAAAGTATATTAATTAAATTAGTCAGCTCATTGTCAGGAAGGCTCCTTGGGTACTTGGATACTAATCTGGTGGTAATTTGCAGCCTTAAAACAAAACACCAAAGATTATTAAGAGGAAATTAATAATAGACACTTTTCAAAAATAAACCAAACTGTTTTTGTTTAATTTTTTATTTACCAGGGTATGACATCAAAACTATTCTGTGATTTTTGCAAGTGCTCTTGAATCACTTCCCACCCTAATTCAATTCTTCTGCGTTTGGATGGTCCTTCTCCATCTCCATCTTCTTGCGGAGTAACTGCATATGACTGGACTACCTCTAAGACTTTGGTGTCTTCAGTAAATACCTTATTTTTAAAAAATGTAGTTAAAGAATTAAAGAGAAATACTGCTACATATTTTAAAACACATGTGCAGTACAAAAAAAAATTAAGACCATAAAATAGGCAATTTATTGTGACTAGGTAATCCCCATCTCCAAAATAATAGCTAGAATAACTTCAGATCATACTGGCTAATTTAAATTCCTATGATTTTCTATAAGTTTTGCAGTAAACTAAAGAAAAAAAATGGGTATTATTAAGTTTCCACAAGGCTTAACAAATAAATTTTGCCCTTAAAACCTTCCTGTTTTAAAAGAAGCTGAAAATGTCTGCTCTCATTAACAATGGAATATCATCAGCCACATCCCCTGGAACTCTTGAAGACTTTTTTTTTTTAATCAGTTAAGAAAAAAGGTTGTCCAACTGTGAAGATCAAGCAGAAAGATCTCCTTTGTACTGTCCTGGTGTGGTACTCTGTTAGATTACACAAAAACCCAACTTTCAATAACCATTTGAAAGTATAGTGACAGCTTACCTGGTGACAAGAATCAGCCATTAACTCAACCAGGTTGTCCTTTAGAACAATACTGTGAGAGCCTGAAGAATATTTTCCTCGGTTGCTAATAAGAGTTATCTCATTAGCTAACAGATCATAGAGGTTGTATAAAGTATTTTGCCATTTTGCTGAGCTGTATGCTCCTGTTTGTACAAGAATTAGAAAAAAATAATGTTGTAAAAGAAAAGATATCAATTTAAGAATTCATTATTAATCAGCAACACATCTGTTAAAATGATTAAACAAAAAGTTAAACACTTAAGCAAGCAATATTGTGAAAAATTATGACATACGAAAATAAATAGACAGTCCCAGATCAATTCTGGATCAAACTGGATTTCTGATAATTAAATGTAGAGAGAGCCCATTTGGTGTAATGGTTAAGACATCAAGGTAAAGAAAGGGAGATCATGAGTTCTAGACATGAAACCAGCTAGATGGCCAATCACTGTCTCTCAGCCCTAGGAAGTAGGCAATGGCAAGCCACTTCCAAAATCTTGCCAATAAAACTGCAGGGACTTAGAGAGAAAGACACATCACTGCATAGATGGTCTTCATTATCTTTTTCCAGAATACTTTCCATTTTAATCTGATGATTTCCTGATTATCTCTTTTACAAAAAATTGATCAGGCCCATCAAACAAGTTGAACAGGTTGGCACAGAATCCTCCAAAACATTTTCAATGTCAAAATCAAAAATTACATAAAGCCCTTTGTTATTTCATAGCTTTCCATGTACCTTCTTCCTGAGTTTTAGCTCCATTTGGATGATGAACACAAATCTGAAACTGAATAAATTGAATGATCTGCTTCTTCAAAGCATCTTTTGGTTTGTACTGAGCCCATATAAAAAGCACAGTTGACAGAATTTCCTCTCCTGTTTTGCAAACTTGCATGCGATAATTCATTGCATAAATGGGAAGAAACACATTAATAGCTGCAAAAATGTGTTCGAGGCCTGCAAGGTTTCTTTCTTGCCTACAATAGAAATAATGCATATTTTTATCAGATGCTAAAGAATCCAATCATAGGATCTATGATTAAGCTTGGAACTACAATATATTTTATTTGTTTCTCTTTATAATAACATACACCTTGACAATTATTACTGTAAAACCAGCATTATAAGGATCCAGAGGAGTCATGCGCATCATAAAATTTTAAAAAATATTCATTATTGAAAACCGCTATTGATAGATCAGTAATTTCAAATAATTCCACAGCTGTCTAGTCATTTTTTACTGTCAGGAAAAGAAAGGTGCCCATAGATTATGATTATAGAACTCACTAAATGTAATACATTCTATTTTTCAGAAAAGATCAAATAGAAATTATAAAACATCCTGAATTCAGAAGAAGCTTTTTATAAACTACTTCACTGGACCAAGCAGGTATCAAGACTACAATTCTTCATGAGTAGAAGCAAGCTTTAAAGACATTTTATTTCATAGAGTTCCAATTTTTAAATTTGGCTACAACTGAAATAGGAGAAAAAACTCAGTTACAAAAATTGGAAACATTTGATCTATCAGAATGATATAGAAAATATTTAAATGAAAAATTAAGTTCAAAAGATGTTTGGTAAGGTATCATTTTACATTCAAATTTGACTCTGCAAAAGAAAATGCAATTTACCTTGCACGATGTATAACTTTTGAGAAGATGTTCAAAGTATCTGAACTGAACTTGTCAGTTTGGAAACAGAGGCCTCTAGTTAATGTATAGATTATTCTAGCCACTAAAACTTTGTTAACATCTCCAGAAGGATTGAGAAATAATTTGAAATACAGATTTTGAAGATCTAGAGGAGTAATCAAATTCATTAGTGAGATTTTAAATAATTGACAGCATAACTAACATTTTGTATGCTTTCAGCTGTTCATTCTTGTATGTCAGAGATGTATTTCTTATAAATGAGTTGCATTTTCTTTATATTTCGAACTCTAGGAGTTACAGGAACAGATCTAGTGAGACTGCGATGGTACTATAATTCGGGGCCATACATATTTTTTGTTAAGGCTAGGTCCCACTGGCCAAGGGCCGCAAAACGTATGCATAAAGGACACAGCGGACAAGCAAAATTTCAGGAGTGGCTCCATCCGTTGTCATCCGCTCCAAAAAGTGGTGAAAATTTGCATAAACAGAACGGAAAAGAATGGAAAAGAACGGACGTGGGGTAGTATGTAGCTGGGGATGTTAAACGGATGTTTCGTAGGAGCCTGCAGATTTGAAGGGGATGACACCTCCAAGGGGTTCCAGGGGAAATTGCGAAGGCGGACACATAGCGGATGAAGCGGATGTACATCACAATATGGGCCACAAGCTAAAGGAAAATGAAAGGGGAAATGCCGCATGGATGTATATCGGATGCAAACGCGTTCACTGCGCATATCTTTCTATTTACGTGCTACTAACGCGTGTAGACGTTCCGTGTACCTTTTGTTTCCTCCATCTTTCCGTTTTCAGCTGCAGAGTGTGAGTTGGCGAGGAATGCCCAGAGGATGTGAGAGGATAAACGGACATGGAACGTTTGTCGCGTCGTATGTCGCGGATTTACACGTACACGGCGGAAAGTTTCATCTGTTCAAAAAAGTTTTGTGCCATGCTCAAAACTTCTTGTGCGGATGAAATCGGCAGTGGACGGATGCTCGACGGATAGAGAGTATGAAGACACGTATCAATGAGTTACACAATGGATGCAATAGCAAAATTTTCCAACGGATGGCAAGCTTTTTTTAACATTTTACATCCTCTTTGCATCCGTAAGTGCAGTGGGACAGGGCCTTTATGAAATAAATTTTGGATGTAGCATACCCAGCAACCTTTATTTGAGCAAAGGAATATTTTTCTAAGTTATAGTAAAGTCAGTTCAATTAATAAAACCAGATTAAAATCTGATTAACAAGAAAAGTTTATCAACAAGACAACATTGTTGTTTGGGATGTGTAATTCTTTGGATTCAAAATTAAAAAGTGTGTATACAACTTTCAAGAGCCTCTGGAGGCACAGAGACTCTGTCCTTGTTGGTATCAAAGTACTTTTCCTACTTTGAATAGAAATAGTTGCACTTACCCAAGTATCATCATACTTAAATGTAACTTTAGGTGTAACTTATAAATTAATAACATCCAAGCAATATTTATTAATTTAATAAATCAAATTAAGCAGAACTCTCAGGAAATATAAAAATATGAGCTCGAAAAGAATGCCATTCAGTGACATAGACAATTAACAGATGATAGGTATTCTTTTTTAATTGGCAGAAAATTCATCTCCCCCCAAACAGTAAGCTATTATATAATATTTAAACTTTGTCATCCATGTTAGTGATAATTCAATAGTACTTTATGGAAGTCAAAGTCACACTGCCTCAATTTGGATAAGAGATTAGCCCAGTGCCTGGATTCTTTTCTTCAGCCTTGGACTTTGAGGACCCCAGCTTCTCCTACCCTTCTTTGATCATTAAACTACACCAATAAACGCGAAAATTGCAGAAAAGGCATTATTGGAAGTCCATGCACCGATAACCTTCGAGACAACTGATAACCATCTGATAACCTTTGAGACAACTACTTATTTCCTAAGAAGGCTCCAGCGTTATCTCCCACTGAATGCTATTCAAAATCTTGACTTGTTTTAATTGAGGCAGTCCTATTTTCTTTGGTATGACACAGAACTATATTTTTTTTCTGGGCTACCACAGAAGTTATATAAGTTCATAGGCACTTGCTCCTAAGCATTTACACAAATGTAATCAATATTAAACAAGAGTCACATCTACAAACCTGACCATTGTTGTGGAGATATTTCACACCAATATTTCCTCACTTTAAGAATGTCCTTAAGTAATATGCTATTACAATCAGCCCCATAAATAGCATATCTTGATGACTCATTTATTGTGTCTATTACATAATTCAGGAGCTCTTGACATTTTATTCTGGGGGCTCCTGTGTAAAACAAAAGATATAGATGAGCTTTTAGCAAAACAGAAATCGTATATTTGCAAGTTAAATCTGAAAAGATTCACTATCTGAAAAGCTTAAAATAATGTTCTTTAGATGTATAATGATATATAATTATAAATTATAGGTATATAACTTAGGTGTATAATATTTCATGGAATGGAAATATGAAATCATGTCCAACATCTATTCATATTCCCCAACAAAATAAAAACAATAATTTTTGCAACCTGTGTATTCTTTTGCAAAGGAACAGTATAATTCTTGATTTCATAATTTAATTGTATTAAGATTTTTAAACATTTAATATTTTATCTTAAAAACAAATAAATGGCTATCTAGACATTTCAATTCTCCAAAATGAGAATACAGAATGAAAAATCAATTTAAATTTTATTTTAATAACAATTACAAATTACATACCTGCCAATTATTGCCACCAATCTTCCTGCAAAACTATATTTTACCAAGGATAAAAAAGTAGAGCAGCTCCCAACTGCCAAAAAGCCAAGCATCCTTTTTTTCAGTTATTACACCAGCTTTTTATGTGCAGGATTTTCATTATATCATCTCACTACCAACACGATACTCAAGGCAATTAACAGTCTAAAGTAAAATATAGGTAAAGGTTCCCTTCACATACATGTGCTAGTTGTTTCCAGCTCTAGGGGACAGTGCTCATCTCCATTACAAAACCAAAGAGCCAGTGCTGTCCAAAGACATCTCCATGGTCATGTGGCCAGCATGACTAAACGCCCAAAGAGCATGAAACATTGTTACCTTCCCACCAAAGTGGTCCCTATTTTTCTACTTGCATTTTTACATGCTTTCGAACTGCTAGGTTGGCAGAAGCTGGGACAAGTAATGGGAGCTCACTCCGTTATACAGCACTAGGGATTCGAACTGCCGACCTTTCTGATCAAGGGATTCGAACTGCCGGCCTTTCTGACCTTTCTGAACAAGCTCAGCATCTTAGCCACTGAGTCACTGCGGCCCAAAGTAAAACAGTAAACAAGTAAAATATAAACAAGTATAAATCATTACAACTGACACAATCTCCATTATTTATTATTAGACAGATATTGCCTCAACAATTCTTTAAAGCCTTAAGTATTTTTACAAGATACTCACTTTTATTAGCACACATGATGAAATACTTAAATAAACTACTGAGCTGTTTCATCTTTTTCTCTCGTGTTGCTTGGGCTGATGCAGAGGTATTTGGTTTTGTTAGTCTGACACCCTCAGCCTCTTTCTGAATATATTTCTGCAAAAACCTGAAAAAAACAATAAAAAGATACTGTTAATAGATACATAAGCTATTTAAACAAAAATGCAATCACATATTTCAGTATTGTCCAATACTGCCAGCTCCTTTACTATCAAAGTGCCACTGCTATCTCCACTGGATAACTAATTACACATGAAGTAAGTGTTCTACTCACTTTGCACCACATTTTTCAGGGTGAAGTATAGTTTTATTTATGGTACTGGTAAAAAAGTATTGGTAATAAAGTTTCAGGCAACCAGGGAATGAGACAAAGAAAACTGAGAGATGATCCAGTAATCTGAATACAGTTAGTCCTTAACATTTGACCATAATGGAGCCTGCCCATTACACATAATAACCCTCACTTCCTACTCTCCCTATTATGTCCATTAAACGACAGTGCGGATCATTAAGTGAAGAATCATTGTCTCAGGATGGGGAAGGGCCTTCCAGGAACACTATGCTTCACTTCCTGCTCATTGAGCTCCCACAGGCTTTCTCCTCTCCTACCAGGTCTTTTTCCCCTCTCCCACGGGCTCCCTGCAGGCATTAGACCTGATTCCCACCCCACCACAGAATTAAATAATCTAATCTGCTTGTTTGGGGAGGAACTGTTGGAAATTTCCCTTAATAAGAAATCTCTATGTATGCATGTGTATTTAGACTCACCTACTGCATCTGAGGGTATACATCTTAGGTTTTTCCCCCTTATTTTACTTTGTTTAGGTTTTTATTCATTTTTCTTTTGATGTTTTATTTCTCTGTCTTTTATTGTATGCTGCCCGTAGTTCTTTGACATCAAGATAGGCCATAAAGCTATTGTCAAGAATTTTTGAATTCTGTCTGAAGTGGTCTAAATGATTGCTTCCAACTCTATTATTTTATTCTTTATTTATAAGGGATGGAGAAGAGAAGGGTGTGTGCGTGTGTGTGTGTATGCTGTACAAGCTTCCTTCGGATATTATCCCACATCATTGTAGTTGTGCTTTTAAAGTTGTAGCAATATTTCGGCAGAATCTCATCTGCCATCATCAGGCTTCTGTACTGAGTTATCTGTGAGTCAGGCTATCACAGCGGTTTCAGTTTTAAATTTGAGGCTAGCCTACTGCTGAGCCAGAATGGTTTTTTTCCTCAGGATGAAGCCTGGCTTGGTGGTGTGAGATCTTTCTATTTGAGAGTGCAGGCTTCCAAAATGATTGACAGTCTGGTGGAATCATCTTTTCTATTCATGCTTTCAGGTCTTTTTTCAATCTCCATGGCTTCTCTGGATGATTCTGTGGCTGGGGTTTTCTATAGTGGCTAGGGTTTTAGTGGCCATTGAAGTTGATGTTGTGAACCGTGTGGTTTTCATGTGTTGGACTAGTGAGAGGTGTGTTCCAGCTTTTTTACTGCATTTTTGTGTTCATCTAGGCGGGTACTTATTCTTCTATTGGTCTGTCCATGTATGTGGCCGGCATGATGCACAGGGAACTTCGTATATGCCTTGGTTTTCCAGGTCAATTTTGTCTTTGGGATTTCTAAGGATGGCTGCATATTTTTTGTCTGTTTTGAAGGAGTCTTGATGTGATGCCTGTGTAGTATTAATGTTTTTTTAAGTTTTCGCGGGTACTTACATGTGTGCTGTTCAGCTTCCTTCGGAATTATCCCACGTCATTGTAGTGCTTTTAAAGTTGCAGCAACGTTTCAGCAGAATCTCATCTGACCATCATCAGGCTTCTGTATTGAGTTCGTATGTGGGTCAGGCTATCACAAGCCGTTAGTTTTTAATTTGAAGCTAGCCTACTGTTGTGCCAGGATGCTTTTTTACATCCTGATTGGTTGGGAGTCTTGGTCTGTGTTTATTGACTTTGGAGTTTTTTTGATTGGTGTTTCTGGTTTCTTCTGTCTGTTTTGTGGCTTTGATTGGCTGGCAACATTGTTGTTCCTGTCTTGGAGGCTTTCAGTGCAGCTGTCTTCGTGTGAAAGGAACGGCTATTATCTATTAGGAAGCTAGGTTTCATCTGGGTGCCTGTTTGGGGTGTGTTTGAGCTGGAGGTATCAGGGGCGAGTCTGTGCCCAGGTGTTTGCCTGGCTTGTGGTGTGGAGATCTTTCTATTTGAGAGTACAAGCTTCCAAATGATGACAGTCTGGTGGAATCATCTCTTCTGTTCATGCTTCTGTTCACACAAGATGCTACCACCACACTTCACGTAGAAAAAAGACTCACACCCACACGAAAAGATGAGAACCGACCATGGACCAGAAGCCGTACCGCAGCTGCACCACTACCTGCCTTCAAACCGCCCTGACCCATACAAGAAGCGAACTGGACACCCCACCATGAAGATGTGGCACGAACACGAAGCAAAACAGGATCACAGCTCACCAGCTCAAAATCCCGAGCTACTAAGACTAACCTGAACACAACCAAGCCCCCACCTGAACAGAACACACCCCCAGCCAATCAAACACAGCCAAGTCCCCACCCAATCAAGTCACACCCCCACTAGCAGTCAAAAAGGAAGAAGCAGCTGGCTCACATTACTCTGAGAAGCACAAAGCAAAGAAACAAGCCTGAAGATGATGAATGAGACCTTCATCAAAACTTTGCCTAGATACTCCAATTTTACGCGGGAGAAAACCTGAACAACCAAAGATCCACCTCAGAACATTATATATATATATATATATTTGTTTTTTTAAGCTCTCGCAGGTACTTACATTTGTGCTGTTTAGCTTCCTTCGGTATTATCCCACATCATTGTAGTTCTGTTAAAGTTGTAGCAACGTTTCAGCAAATCTCATCTGCCATCATCAGGCTTCCGTGTGGAGTGTGTCCTCACAGTTCCTCTGTTTTCAAATTTGAGGCTGGTCTATTCTGATTGGCTATTAGCCTGGGCCTGTGTTCTTGGACTTGGAGTTTGAATTGATTGGTGTTTCTGGTTTCCTTCTGTCTGTTTTGGTGGCTTTGATGGCTGGCAACACTCTGTTTCTTGTGTTGGAGGCTTTCAATTGCAGCTTGGCTTCGTGTGAAAGGACGGCTGCTCTTCATCAGCAAGCTGGGTTTCACCTGGGTGCCTGGTGGGGGGTGTTTGAGTGGAGGCATCAGAGGGAGTCTGTCTGTGCTCAGGTGTTTGTCTGTTTTGTTGTGTGGAGATCTTTCTATTTGAGGTGCGGCTTCCAATATGATTGACAGTCTGGTGGAAT
The DNA here is from genome assembly GCA_004320025.1 of Laticauda laticaudata. Classification (NCBI taxonomy): domain Eukaryota; kingdom Metazoa; phylum Chordata; class Lepidosauria; order Squamata; family Elapidae; genus Laticauda; species Laticauda laticaudata. Next base: position 23,754 of record BHFT01006211.1, read on the forward strand.
CATCCTCTTCTATTCATGCTGTCAGGTCTTTTTTCAATCTCTATGGCTTCTCTGATGTATCTGTGGCTGGGGTTTTCTATAGTGGCTAGGGTTTTAGTGCCATTGAAGTTGATGTTGTGACCTGTGGTTTTCATGTGTTGGACTAGTGAGGAGGTGTGTTCCAGCTTTTTTACTGCATTTTTGTGTTCAATCTAGGCGGGTATTATTCTCTATTGGTCTGTCCAATGTTATGGCCAGGCATGATGTACAGGGAATTTCGTATATGCCTTGGTTTTCCAGGTTCAATTTTGTCTTTGGGGTTCCTCAGGATGGCTGCTATTTTTTTGTCTGTTTTGAAGGCAGTCTTGATGTGATGCCTGTTTGTAGTATCTTACTGATTTTATCTGTAGTACCTCTTATGTAGGGCCAAGACAGCTGTTCCAATAGGTCTGTTGGTCTTCTAGGTCTCTGTTATGTCTTGGTGTGTTTTTGGTGGATCAAGGCTGGTGATTTTGTTTTTGTGGAAGCCATTGGCTGAATTACTTCAGTCAGGGTGCATAGTTCAGTCTTTATATGTGTCTTATCTGCCAGGCGTTTGGTTCTGGTAATTAGTGTTTTTCGCCACGGAATTTATCTGTGCTGGGTGGTGGTGGATTGGGTGTTGAGGTAGCGGTTGGTGTGTGTTTTCTTTTGGTATATGGTGTGTCCCAGTGTGCCATCTGTTCTTTTGTAGATTAGTAACATCTAGGAATGGTAGTTGTTTGTTTATTTTCCCGTTTCCATGGTGAACTTGATTTTGGGGTGTGTGTTGTTTAGGTTGTGTTAGGAAAATTGTTTAGTTTTCTTTTCCATGGGGCGGCCAAATCACAAATGTGTCATCGATGTATCTTAGACATAGTTTGGGTTTGTGGGTGGCATTAGCCAGGGCTCTGGATTCGAATTCTTCATGAAAGGTTGCAATGACGGGTGACAGTGGTGATCCCATAGGGGCTCCTTCAATTTGCTTGTATCTTTGTCGCTTGTATATGAAGATAATGTGTTGGTTAGGCAGTGTTCTGTTAGTTCCATGAGTCTTTTAGCTGGTGGTTTTTATTTTTGTGATTTACAAGAGTTTTCTTTATCTAGGACTTGAGTGAATAGTGAAACTACGTCGAAACTTTACAAGTAGATCTGTTCTACATGTAGATCTTTGATCATTTCTAGGAAGTGGTATAATTGAGTTTTGTACATATGAATGCTGCGCGGTTTTCAGCATGGGGCCTGTAGTTGTTTTGCTAAAGTATTTTAGCTAGGTTTTGTAATGGTGCTCTAATGGAGCTGACTAATGGTGAGAGGTATGCCTTCTTTGTGTATTTTGGGAGGCCGTATAGTTTGGGGCATCTAGAGAGATTTTTCTCTTGGGATGATCGTCTGTTGGATTTCTTTGGCTTATGGGCTGGTTATAATTTTCTTCTTGGTTAATTTTCCTAGATATGTGGTTGGGTCTATTTTATAGTTTTGTATTGGAGTCTTGGAGTAGGTCTGGTTTCAAATTTTGTTTCATAGTCTTTTCTGGTCCAATTACTACTGTGGGCATTTCCTTGTCTGCGGGAGTAATTAATTATGCTGTTATCATTTTTTCAGGGTTTGTAAAGCTCTGAAATTCATTCTTTTTGCAAATTATTTTTTTGGTGTGTTCGTTGTTCATTAAGATTGAGTAACCTGGTGTCTTATTTGGTCAGCTTCAATCTGTATTTTATATTTGTTAGGCTGGGATTCTACTGCAGCATATTGATGGATTTCTGTTGGGATTTTTTGGGTGCTTGGCATAATTGAATGCCTTTGGATAGGACATCTGTTTCTGTTTTGTTGAGTTCTCTGTTGGATAACGTTGTATACTAATTGTTTCAGGGTTGTGGTGGGTTGTTCGGAATTTTTGTCATTTTCTAATTTTTTTAGTTTTTCTGAGAGTTATCATTTTTGTAAGTGCTTTCAGTTTTCAGCTCTCCAAGTTGTCAGTTGTTTATCCTAATCCCAAAGTAGAGGGTGGATTTGATGCTCAATTCCAGGTGGTAAGTGCTAGCAATCTTTGTTTAACTGATCTAATTGGGAATCTTTTACTGTGAATTCTTCATTTTCTGAAGTAGAGCCAATTTCTGTTCTTTTCAGATAAACGTTTTGGTAAGCTGCTGTTGCTATAAATGTTAATTTGAAGGCTACTGGTTGGTGTTACATTGTTGTCTCTGCAAGCTGGCATAGGAATTTTAGTCACATATATTCCTGCCTTTTAACTTCCAGCTTCTCATGCTTTTGATTGGCTGTTTATTTTCCTCCCGTAGAGGTACAGATATTTGTTTTTTTAAGCTCTCGGGGTACTTACATTTGTGCGGGTGTTTAGCTTCCTTCGGTATTATCCCACGTCATTGTAGTTTGTTAGAAGTTGTAGCAACGTTTCAGCAGAATCTCATCTGCCCAACATCAGACTTCTGTGTATGCTGTGTGTCTCACAGTTCCTTCTGTTTCAAATTTGAGGCTGGTCTATTCTGATTGGCTATTAGCCTGGGTCTGTTTCCATTGGACTTGGAGTTTGATTGATTGGTGTTTCTGGTTTCTTTGTCTGTTTTGTGCTTGATTGGCTGGCAACACATCTTTATTGGTGTTGGAAGGCTTTCATATGCAGCTTGCTTCCGTGTGAAAGAATGGCTGCTATTCATCACGCAAAGCTGCTTATGTCATCTAGCAAGCTGGTTTCAACCTGGGTGCCTGGTGGGGGGGTGTTTGAGTGGAGAGCTATCAGAGGGACGTCTGTTTGTGCCGAGGTGTTTTGCCTGCCTGTGGGTTGAGATTTTTCTATTTGAGAGTGCAGGCTTCCAATGATTACATTTGTCAATACAGCAGACTGTCAATGGCAGATGAGACTTCTGCTGAAAGCGTTTGCTACAAGCTTAACAGAACTACAATCGACATGGAATAATACCCGAAGGAAGCTAAACAGCACATATATAATATATATTATATATATAAGTATATATATAATAGAGAGAGAGAGAGCAGAGAGGAGAGAGAGAGAGCAGAAGAGAGAGAGAGGAGAGAGAGAGAGAGAGAGAGAGAGAGAGAGAGGGGGGAGAGAAGAGAGGAGAGAGAGAGAGAGAGAGAAGAGAGATGTTTTCAAACGGGTATTATATATGTATGGTATCAGAGCTTTGTTTCGGGGTTATTTTCCGCCATGTCAATTATAGTTGTGCTTTTAAAAGTTGTAGGGCAAGGTTTCGGTCAGAATTCTCATCGCATCATCATGGCTTCTGTAATCTGCTGTAATAGACTACTTTCTGTATACATACAGAAGCCTGATGATGGCAGATGAGATTCTGCCAAAACGTTGCTACAACTTTAAAAGCACAACTATAACGACGTGGGAAAATACCCGAACAAAGCTGAATAACATACATACATACATACACACATACATACATAATGTAAATATCTTACCTGAATACTGTATCCCAGTTCATCTGTTTTCCATGTTTGGAATCAGAGTTCTGATCCAGCTGCTGAACTGTTTCTGGATCACAGATAAGACGTCTGAACTTCTCAATTTCCTTCTGTATTTGTACAGAAACACAAAAACATATATATAATACTCCTTTACTGCAATGTCATATTTTTGAAAAAGAATTAAACTTACCTTTCTTTCCACAGCTTTGTCACTTCCCAGCTGATGACAGCAAGTTAGCAGATCATGAATTGCAAGATTCATGGTTCAACCAAGGTTTTGTGAATGCACATCCAATATGAACCTAAGTTTGTAAAACGTCAGTAGGTTAACAATAAAATATAAGAACTTCACTGAATTAATCCATTTAAAATATTTGAGCTAGCAAAAGGCATTACTTCCAAAATATACACCCATCTTTTCACTTAGTTGACTTGTCTTCAAGCAGGAAAGTATTTTCACCCATATCATGATATCATGATTTCATATAAATTAAATGATTAAAAATATTTAAAACATTTTTATCTACTATACATAGTTTCTTAGGAATGATTATTTCTGGTTATTTGATAGATTCATGACAAGACAGCCCTAGATTTTCACCAACATTGTTAAGAACCTTTTTTATATATAATGGTACAATTTGTATAAATGTGAACAAACATGATTTGTCATCTTTGAGGTTGTAATGAAAAATCCAACTCTTTAAAGGACCCTGATAAAATTCTCTTGGAAATTCTCAATGGAAAAATGGCTGGGCACAAATCCAATCTGTAAAGGAAGTCTAGTATCAAGATTGATTTTTCTCTAGGAGAAGCAAGAGAATTTAAGACAGCAAGGGTTGAGCAAGGTAAGTTCTGGTTTGGCTGCCTCTCCTTGCAGATCCTCTGCAGAGGTGGGATTCAACCGGTTCAGTGATTACATTTTGCACACTGCACATGCGTGTAATACAACTTAAGCTGTGCCGCGGGACAGCTGATCAGCGCTGCACACCTGAAAAACTCCAACTGCTCATTAGAAAGCCAGATCCTGAAGATGAAACTCAAATACTATAGCCACCTAATAAGAAGGAAGGATTCACTGGAGAAGAGCCTAATGCTGGGAAAGATTGAGGGCAATAGAAGAAAGGGACAACAGAGAATTAGGTGGCTGGATGGAGTCACTGAATCAATAGGTGTGAGCTTAAATAATCTCTGGAGGATGGTAGAGGACAGGAAGGCCTGGAGGTACGCTGTCTATGGGTTCATGATGTCTATGGGGACACGATTTCGCAACGAACAACAACTAGGTAACATCATCAATGCTAATAGTGTCACATAGCTAGGGTAATGAAACATCTGCAAGAAAACAAGCAAATTCAGAGAGACCAAGGACTCCCCTCATTTCAACCCTGAACTATATTCTTCTTTATTGATAACACATTGTATCATTTTTTAAAATGTCATTATTCATTCATTTTTGTTTTTTCACCCTTTCAGGCTTCTTTTCCTAGCATTGCAAGCAAATATGTATAGCATACCACCCTACATATAATTTAACCTCAAATCCCTGGAATTCAACACTTTACACAAGAAGTAAAGCTATCTAAAACCTCCATGTTATTCCTGCTCTCCAAGCCAGGGGCAAGTCGGAATTCCATGCCCTGCAAGTTTCTTGACAAGTTTTTTTTTTTCCTTCCAGAAATAGTTCGCCACTGCCACTTTCCTAAAGCTGAGAGAAAGCGACCAACCCAACCAAGCTCGTCCAGCTAAGGCGAGACTAGAATTCACGGTCTCCCCAGTTGTAGCCCGATAACGCCTTGCTTTATTTAACCATGACACCAAGTCATCCTGAACTACAATTCCAAATCATCCTTTCACGGCTGTTGCCTGTCGGGCAGGGATGATGGGAGTTGCACTCCCACGAGCCGCGGGAGAAAGCTAGGTCGGAGAAGAGAGCAAATTGAGCCTCATGTTTTCATTCGCCTGAGAGAGAGAGAAAAACCGTCGGGAGGCTCGCGCGGGAAAGCCAAGAGCGGACCTGAATGTCACCCGCTCCGGCCAACGTTCCCTCCGGAGCCCCTCAGGCGCGCGCTCGGGCCATTACGAACCCTTCCATCGCCCACATGGCCTCAAGGAGGCTGGAACAGAAGAAACAAACCAACAGCCGTCGCGGGAGCTGAGACGCGGGAAACACTTTTCATTCCCGTCACCCACCCGGAAGCGGAAAAGCGTTTGTTGTGGCTCTCGGATCAGAAGCCCTCGAAGCGAGGCGGGTTGGGATTTCCGCGCTCGCTCTTCTGAGGGAGGTTTAGGCGCTTTTCCCCGAGTTGAGAAACCGGGGAGGTGGGGGGGGGGGGNGAGTTGAGAAACCGGGGGGGGGGGGGGGGGGGGAGGGAAGCCGTATCGCCGTGCTGGAAGTGGTGAGGGTCGGTCTCGCCTCGCCGGCGAGTGAGGAGACAGAATCCCGTTTCCCCTCACCATGTTACTGCCGTCTGACGTGGCCCGTCTGGTGCTAGGTAAGCGCGAAGAGCGACGGGGTCCGGAGGAAGGCGCGGCTTTCTTCGCTTTTCTTTCCCCCGGAGCTGAAGTGCGATTGATTCAGTTGAGCCGCTTTTATGGATTCGCACAACCAGGACGAAGTGCTGACCCCCGCGGCCTAGCTTCATTCGGCCAACCGGTTAGACGAGTGAAAGGGAGTCATAGGAAGATGGGCAGCGCCGGTGTGGGACTGGCAGGTCTGTAAGAGAGACCTCCGCCGCCGCCGTTTCTTTGAAAGGAAAGCCGGGGAAACTTTCCGAGGCGGCTCGGCCCTTCTGCTCAGAAATGCCACTCAGGGTCGTTGACGTTTCGCGCTCTTCTTTCTCTCTCCCGAACTTCTTCCCCGGAGCCCGCTCTCCGTGTGGCTGTTGTTGATCTGCTTTCCTTGCCAAACCTGCCTCGACCTTAAAACCCCGACAAGGTTTTGCATCTTTTGGCACCTCACCCAGATTGAGTTTGAGGAGTTTGTTATTTTGTGTGTGTGTGTATTATATATGTGCGTATGTATGTGTATATATGTGTGTGTGTATACACACACAGACACACACACAGACGTAGTCCTCGACTTACAACAGTTCATTTGGTGGCTGTTCAGAGTCAGACTTAACAAATTGCATTGATTCTCTTAACAAATGTGGCAAAAAAAGTCATAAAGTAGGCAAAACTCATTGAACAAATTTTTCACTTAGCCAGGGAAAATTTGAGCTCAGTTTTGAGCTCAATTGTGGTTGTAAGTTTTGGACTACCTGTAATTATTGAAGCTTTTGTGGAAGGTCTGAATACTGAAGAGCTGATAATTTGCAATTCATCCAGACGCTTGGATATTTAAAGGCAACAGTATAAAATAGTAGATGCAAGTTTTCACATTGGACAGAGGCAACTCAATAGCAGAAATAACTTATTTATATTTTGGGATATTTGCTTTGTACAATATTGTTTTCTTTTGTCTAATCAGGGCAGACTGTCTCTACCACAAAGATTTTGAATGTGTGACTAAATTATGAAGAATACATCTGTGGTTTTATTGGGCTATGCTTCTTTTTATAGTATTTTTGACACTGTTGGCAGTCCACAAAGTTGAAAGATTTGCAGAAAGATGATCAAAAAGAAGGCTACAAATAATCTTTTTTACAGATTAGAATTTATGCTATGACACAGACCCTTCAGGAAATATAACACTGCATATGCGTACAAAATATAATCCATGTTTATTTAAATGTTACTGGAAGTTTTTGTATAAATTGTCACCTATTAAATGCAGAATCATTCAGAATACATTTCCATCAAGTGAGGTCCATTTTAATTGTGCAACTTTATTGTATAGTAGATTTGTTTACATTTAAAGGGAGAATATTTCTGAAAACATGCCATAAATTATTGAATATATTGAATGTCACTTCCCATACAAAGACATTTGAAATTATTTACAAAATGTAAAATACAGTGATAGTAGATTAAAAATTACCTAAACATAAACATTGTAGAAAAAAAAGGGGGGGGGAACAAAATCAATACTTATAAAAACTGATGATCATTCATACACAGACATTAACATGGGGAATATTATGTAAACATTATTTACAATCTCAGATAAATGCCTCTAAAACCTTAATATTAATATACCTTAATGTTAACAACTGTTAATTTACTTTCTTTTCATTTCATAATGATGTACATATTAGAAAAAAGTTAAAAAAAAGTACTTCTCTTTTCAGGTTATTTACAACAAGAAAAGCTTTTAGCCACATGCAGATCATTTATACTGGAAAGTTCAGATTTAAAAGAATATGCAGAGCATTGTACAGGAGAAGGCTTTGTACCTGCCTGTTTACTGGTAAGTAGCATTTATTTTTAAAAGATTATTTCTGTTTATAATACCTTAAAGCTTGCTATAATGGAATAATTAATTATTCAATATCTAGTGGTTTCACAGAAATAAAAAACAACATTTGTTTTCCAATTTAAAGAGGCACATTCAAACACTATAAACCAAGGCTTAGGAGAAAAGTCAAGTTTTTAGGGATCACTTGCAGAGGAGCAAGGTGGGAGCTGTACAAATCTCTAGGGGCATGCTGTTCCTGGGTATTCCAAGAAGTATTTTGACAATGAAGACCCAGTGACATCAGGGATAAATGCTGAGGGCTGGCAAACAGGAGTAATCTTGCTATTGAATCGGCCAACCCTGAAAGTGGCCCTCCCTCAAATTCCTACCATATCATATGTAGGGAGTAAAGGAGATGACCTTGTCACAAATATGCAAGAACCATTACTTAGTAAAGAGGATTGAAACATTATTTTAACTCCTGGAAAGTAATGATATTTAGAGGCAGTTCACAATGCCCCTCTGATTCATTGGAGTATAGGAGGGAGAAGATATTTGCAAGATTGTTATATTAGGGTATAGCTGTAATTTTCATATGAAGTTGATTTTCTGGTCTGCTTCATGTGGTTGATATCTTCTGCCTGTCGCTACTTGACACATATCTGCTCATCAAAGCTCCTTTAATAAACTCTTCATTCTCCAAGACCATCAGACCTATCCAACTTGCACTTGCATCCATGCTCAAGCCCCTGCCTCCACCAAGTACCCCTGCCCTTAGGACTCAGCAGTCAAGAGGCTTAGTTAAGAAGGAACTTGGTAACATACCTCACAGTCATTCACACACATGTCAAGTCCTGTCCGGAACATACAAGGTTAAAGGTTAAGCCAAGTGACTGACATCAGCCTATTCCAGCCAAATGAAAAGAATTCAGCAGACCAGAAACTAGGCCAGTTTTCAAAGAACTAGGCAGCAAGGGTGGTCCCTCTTCTGCTGATTCCTCTTCAGCACACTGCATCCCAGAGAGACACAAGTGGCACCACTTAAGAGAGAGACTTTATGGCACCAGTTTGCCATAAAGATAGGGTAGGTGTTTGATGTTTCTAAATTTTTTGAGGAAATGACATTTTTGCAGTGTTTTATAATATAGTTTAATATTGTTCTTTCTCTTCTCAGTCTCTCTTTGGAAAAAACTTAATTACCATATTGAATGAGTACATAGCCATGAAATCCAAAGGTAGGTGTGGGTAAAGAGTGGGAGATATATGCCACATTTTATTGCTAGAATTGGTTTGCTTTGACTACATTGAGAGAATGTTGATGTACAATTAAATGTATGTGTTTATTTTGAAATCATTTTATTTAATATGACTTAAAGACACAGATAGCTCTCAACTTATGACCACAATTGGAACCAGAATTTCCATTGCTAAACAAGGCAATTGTTAAATGAATGTTGTAAATCAAGGACTACTTGTAGTTATAAAGTAAAAAAAAGCATATCAATAAAATTAAATAACATTGATCAACTGTAAGAAGCAGAAAGGAAGAGAGCCTCAATAGCAATCACATTAAGTGAAAAATACTAAAATAAATAGAGGTCAAATATCAAATAAATTAGATGTTAGAAATAAAGCTTCTTGGTTAATTAACTGTTGATTCATAGATTTTCCACTCGTAATATCTTTAAAATTTTTACAAAATTATATATCATTTTTTTAAAGAAACAACAAATGACGTTCCAGCAATGATGTCATCATTATGGAAGAAGTTAGATTATACACTTTCTCAAATCAGGTAATTTGAATTTAGTGCAAATAGTCTGTAAATCTGACTCTACTTATATTCTTACTATTGAGAATTCAATTTTCACATGCTTTCTTGATCCTGCAGTTTCCTTCATATTGACGTCCCATGGACAGCCCTAACTTGAACCACTGTGGCTCTCGTTAAGGATGCAGTAGTGGGAACAGAGAAATTGTTGTTTCTCATTAGCAGAAAAAAAATTGGATGCTATCCATTATATTTTATAAAATTTTCATCTTATAAAATAATATCCAAATCCTAAAATAACAGTATTGGGATTCAGAGAAATCATTAAAAGTTCTTTTTCAACAGGATTTTGAGGGGGATACAATATATTCATGAAGAATTTTACTTATATAAGAATATATGTTTATTTAGGGTTATAATTGTTCAGTATATGAATCTTTTTAATATTGTTTATTGATTGTTATTTTTGTTATTTCCACCATATTCATATACAATAGGAATGGTAGCTACTCAGTTGATAACTGGAATGATGTTATAAAAGCTACTAAATTAAATTAATAAACATTGTCATTTAAGTAAATTATTATGGTCTTAGTTGTAATAGTTTAACTGCTGTCATTTTTTAAAAATCCATGAAATAAATCCATGAATGTATATAATGTGTTAAACTAAAACAGATATTAGTAACAGCAGAACAGCCACATGATGATGTCATTAGTTTGATACCTGCAGGATTGTAATTCCTATAGCCATTGAAAAATAAATGTTCCATTTTAAATGATTATACTGTAATTTCGCACGATCACACTTTATGAGAGTTCATACTCTTCATTTCTTCAAATCGCTCAAAATTTCAATTTTTTACAATTTTCATGTAGTTGCTAAAGTATTACACAATTTTGGTCTCATTTTACATTGGTGATATTGCCATACATTTTACATAATTTCAGCATTTTCCCATCTCAGCATTGTGCAAAATCAGAGGATTGTATTTGCTGCCAGAAACTAATTCCTATGTTATACAATACCAAAATAGCATAAAACAAATAACAAAACTGTCAAACTGAAACTTATTTTTTTGAATTTATCTCTATACATATGGTTGGCACATAAGTATTCTAAATGTCATGTTTATTTACTTATACGCTGCATTTTAACAAACTAAAAATTCAATTTTGCAGGAGCATGCAGAATTCAGGTGTATTTTCTGCTCATCAACGGAGTATGTATTCAAAGCTATGTTATATGGCTTGAGTTTACTATTAAAAGCCTTTCATACATTTAAATCATAATTACTTAGAAATCAACCTCATTAATTTCACTGAGACTTTGTTCTAATAAAGCATACTAGTGCAGCTGCTTTATATTGGACTATGTAACAAAGAAATTGGATACAAGACCCAGATGTTAGACATTTATTTACCAGTACAGTTTCCCTAGCTTTTCTTCTACCATCTCTGTGCAATATTTTCCCATTTCTCTGGCAAAAGCTTTGTAATTTTCCATATCCATGAGGTGAGGAATGCTAAGGCCTGAAGATACTCCCTTCCCCCAATAATAGCAACTACTAGACCCTCTCTCTGGAAGTTAGAAAAGGCCACCTGTTGCAGCTTTCCAAAAGTTGATTAAAACAGCTTTTCCCAAGAGGACTTGGGGATAATTGACATGATCTAAACTATTTAAATGACATGATAAAAGGTATATGTGGCTCCATATTGTTAATTATTTTCTTATGGATATTTTAATGTTGTATATTTTAGATATTTTATTGCTATTTACTGGAGACAATACTTGGAGATTGTGTTATATAAATTTCATGAATTAGTAAGCAAATATACTTTCTCTACAAAAATAATCAGAAGATGTGGGAGAAGGATGACTCCAAATCCTATGACTCCAATCGAGAAATAATCTAGAAAAATGCCATGTACTAATTCAGTATATTTCCATTAGTTTTAAATTATATAATTATATAATGTGACATACATTTCTCAATCAGAATATTTATCAAGACAGCATAGCATTTATTTTAAGCCCATTATATTTGCCAACAGAATAATAAATGCTTTCGGGCTCAAAATTAATGGTGAGTGAGGGAACAAAAAACAATCACCTTTATTTCATTGCCAAAGCTGACTCTTTAAAACTTAGTTGGCTCTTGAAATTATCTAACATCTAATTGTTTGTTTATTTAATGATTTATGCATTTTAGACCTGTATTTTGCTCACAATCATATGCATAAGATGGGTGGTCATATAAATTTACTACTTAAATAATGAAAAAAATCCATGTTTCTTTTTTAATATTTATTTAAAGGTCGCACTAGAAGTGCAATTGCAGATATGAAAAAGCAGAAGTGCCTTCAACAATCAGCCTCTTCTAATTTAGGATCATCACTTGCAGTTTATCAGCCAGGACAACTAACTTCCACTGCAATGACAGCCACACAGGTTGTTCTTAAACCAGTTATAGCTTCAAGTCTGGCTCACACAAGATTAAATTCTCCTTCTACATACCAGGGCCAAATTCAGGAAAGCCAAATTAATAGTAAGTTTATTGAACATTTTCTTGAATAGTGGGTACAAGCTATAAGGAAACTGTTGAGAAAGCCATGTGACCACAATAGTATAGGATTTCCTTTTTGCCACTAAATATAGTGTTATGTATTGTAATTAGTTGCTGAATCTAGAAGCTAGTCTTCACTCAGATCCGCTGTTGAAGTGGGAAAATACTTTAATCTGATTGGTTGCCTGGTTGACAGCTCCCTATAAAAGGAGCACTGTCAGCCAGACTGTTTAGCTATTGTTCATATGTATTCAATAAAGAGCTTTTGCTGAAGATCACTCTGTTTCTCTTCCATTCACACCCCGAATTTAACATATAGGGAGTATAAAAACTCTGTTTCCATTGAAAATAAAATATTACTTTAATCTTCATGCACCAGGGCTTCCTGTCGGTTCATATTTTAGACATACTTTGGTTTACTATATGCGCTCCCCTTCTGTTTCTAAATATTCTAAACATTGCTATATAAAATTAAGGAAGAGCCAAAAGAAACTAGCCAACATTTCCTTTAGTATCTGAAAATCTCGCCTTTTTGTCATCTTTAGTCCCTGATATATCATCAGAAAAAGATACACTTGGTCTCTTCCTGCATTCTCCTCTTTATCTCTTTACCTCATTCTCTTTTTTCTGCATTGGGTCCTCATCTGATAATTGCCACCATCCCAGGAAAAATAGTCTATTTTAGAATTACTGGCCTGTATGGTAGCATACTAATAATCTTCAGCAAGTGGGTTTATCTAGATCTATCTTACCAGCTAGCCTTTACAATAACATTCTAGTTTTCTCTTCCTCCTCTTCCTTACAGATTCTCTGGTCCTTTAAGTCTCCACCTGAAATACCACCTACTAGCCTTATATTCTCCAAGGGAAAATTAAACTATGCTGTATTCTCAGCTGGCACAAAATAGTTGTTTTCTTCTTATTTAGATTTTTATACAGCCCATGTTTGAATTAAATTCAAAAAAGAGAGTACCATGTTTTTTTCCAATCAGTACTATATTCATTTTCTTAATACTGACAATGATTCATTATTGATACCCTAAACATCTTAAACAAATAAATGCTTAACATAATTTTGTTCTTAAATGCTTTTTTTTTTAAAGCGGGCGACACCCTCACTTTGGTTTCTGCACAACAAGAGCGAAAGCTTAACTCAAGTGTATTGTCTCCAGGAAAAAGAAAAAGGTAACAGTTCCTAGCTTAAGTATTTATAGCGTGACGTATGTTGCATAGTCAGAATTTGCATAAGGAAAGATGTGAAAAATGAGAAGCAGAGAAAAGGTATACGGTACTTGGTTCATACTAATCTCCTTTTACATTTCCACTGACATGTTTATGAATTTGGGTCAAGTCATTATATCTCACTTTTACTTTCTGTTATTGTCCTCTTAGACTGCAAATTATGTGTCTGATTCAATTACAATTCCATTGGATTTCTCTGAAAAATGTTAATGTAATGTTGAACAAAACACGAAGCATGAATAGATAAGGTAATGCAGGGGCCATGAAGTTCTAGCCTTAATAACATGTTCTTCCCATTCAATATTTAAAATATTTCAGTGACTCCCAGAAGAAAAGGAGTAACGCATCAGGACCACAGTTGTCTAATTGTAACTTACAAGAGTCTCCTCTAGCAGAAAAAGAAAGGTCATCCATGGAAGAAGAAAGTGAGCAACTGGAACTTATTGATGGTGACCTTCCTGTAAGCCATATTTTTTAAAAAACAAACTTCATATTTCTCTTTTTTACCCTTCCCCCTTTTCTTGGTTTGATTATCCCAGTATTATATATGTCTTGGTGTACAGAGATTTTTCTCTTTTAAAACTTTCCATATGAGGATGAAATATTCCTTTCTTTGGCAGTGGGGGATTTTAGTAGCATTTTGTGCAAATATTTTTAATCCTTTAAATGCAAGGCTGTAGTCAAGGTGAATAAGCCCTTATTAGCTATATGGTAAGAATATTACAATAGAAGATGGTTGGGAGTTTACAGGGTTGCTTTCATCATCCAAATTGCTGCTTAGGTACAATTAGATCCTCGACTTACAACCACAATTGAGCCCAAAATTTCTATTGTTAAGTGAAACATTTGTTAAGTGAGTTTTGAACCATTTTACAACCTTTCTTTCCACAGTTGTTAAGTGAATCACTGCAGTTGATAAGTTAATATCTGGGTTATTAAGTGCATCTGGCTTCCTCAGTGACTTTGCTTGACAAAATATTGGAAAAGGGGATCACATGACTCTGGGATGCTGCAGTGTCATAAGGACGAACCAATTGCCAAGCATCTGAATTTTGATCACATGAATAATGGGGATGGTGAAAAGGTTGTAACTGAAAACGGTCATAAGTCACTTTTTCCAGTGCTGTTTTAACTTTGAACAGTCACTAAATGAACTATTGTAAGTTGAGGACTATCAGTATCATGTGTGCTACAAATATGGTCTCAGGTCTTTTCATTTTTAAGGAACCGCATCTACAGTTTAGAGGTATATTAAAAAAATGTCACTGGGAACAATTTCTAACTTTCTCAGATTTATTTGATGTCCCAATTAAGAAATTATACAGTATATGGGAGTGTATATCCACTGGAGGGGAGCGATTATTAGGGTGCTGATAGGATTAATTTTTCTTATGAAAACATAAATTTGGACTACTTTGAATTTATTTCCTAGCAAATGATTATTGAAAATGCCAGAGAAAAAATCCTGAGCAGCAAATGTCTTCAGGAGAAGCTAGCTGAAAATATTAATAAGTTCTTGGGCAGGTAATGGATTTCTTTTTTTAAAAAAAATATTCAAGATGCTTAAATTATTTCTGAAACATACTAAATATTTACACATTTTTCTCAGTGATGGCAATATATCTCAGACAGCAAAACAGGTGGAAAGTGGTCCAACAATACAAGAATCTTCGATTGATGAATTTCTTGGTCTTCAGGTAAGTGTCTGATTTTAATACATACAGTATTTGGGTCTTATAAGTAGCAAATAAATTAGGGTTTTGCTCAAAGAACTACATAAATTCCTAAACTGCAGGTTGTGCATTTGTCTGCCGACTTCTCCTTTTCTCAGTTCTGATTAAGATAGGCCCACAAAGAACCGTACTTCTGTGAATCTTTCAATTTGATTGATGGCCTATTGTGCACTAGCTTTCAGAATATTTTTTCTCACATAGAGAAAATGAGTACATTTTAACTGATTATTTGTACATCCCAGCAGGGTGAAATTCACATGACAGAAGAAGCTATCCAGGAGATTCTGGAGCAAACAGAATCAGATCCAGCATTTCAAGGACTTTTTGATGTATTTGATTTTGGTATGGATTATTCTTCACTTTAAATATCATTTTTACAATGGTGAATTATTTCCAGTCATCTGCATTAAACTCGGTGGGACTGAGAAGAAAACTATTGCAGTGTATGAAAGGTTTGCACTTTGACTAAATCAACCCTTTGTGTCTATATATTTTAACAGAAAATATAAATCGATACTCTCGAAAATTTTAGTTTACTAGTCTGATTCAGCTCTTCCATTAAAACAATAATATAGTTTTCCTGCCATGATAATGACGGGTTTTCACAGTTCCAGTGATACTTTCCTAGTTTTTCCCATCCTGCATTTTTCAAAAGTGTTTTGACTGCAAGTTTAGAATTCCAACATGTGGTGCGGATTTATTCTGTGCTCTATCATATGTCCTTGAAAAAGGTAGACAGGGATATCTTTTTATCCTTCTGATATTATTCATCTCATCCTTCAGAGAGTCTAGTTCAGGTTGTCATTAAAAATCAGAACCCAGAAAGTTGAAAATGACTGTCAAGAAACATTGTCCTGACAAAAATATACAGAGGATTAATAATTCAATTTAAAATCTGGTTGTTAGGCTTTTTTTCCCTAAATTCATTTTATTTTTATATTGCAAAACCATAGCTAGGAGAGACCTGAAAAGTTATTCTTTATCATTTGTCATTTAGACATTTCTGTCATACAAACAAGTAGTTTTTGCATTCCATCCCATCAAAACAGTTGTATTAGGATTTCAGTTCATATTTGACTTTTTAGTTTTTAGGTTTTCACATAGATTAGACTGGACCTGCTACAAATATTAATTTTGGGCCTGACATAATTTCTAAAGAATGGTTTCAAGTATGAAGTTGATGACAAAAACCGAACTGCAATTTCTTAATACAGTTAAGGAATTGATTTTGATTCTTCCACCTTATGTTGAACTTAGGTTTTTTTTTTCTTATTTTAAATAGGTAAAATGAAGAATTGTAGAAATGTTTCTCAGGGTATACAGAATGGAACAGATAATTCAATGTTGGTGGATGAAGAAAATCTAAAAGCACTTGAAAACTATATTAGCACTAAGGAACTTGGTAAGCATTTCTAAAATATTTCTAGTATCTGGTTTCTTAGACATACAACTCTTTATTGATTTCAAGACTTACTATCATGGGTTTGGGGTAATGGTATGCCTGTTATAAAATTAAATACCATCTGTGGACCCAGAAGATTTCATAATGGTTATGATATGCTAAATACGTCTTTATTGTGCAAAGTATAGTAATTCCTTTTGAAATACATGGAATTAGCTTTTTGAAAATTCATACAAGGTCAGACTGCAAGTTGATGAATTGAAATTTGAGTTACAATTAAGTTTCTATCTTCCTTTTTAAAACCTAGGGATTGTTTTATACAGTCTGTCAACTTATGTTTAATACCTTTTTTTTCTTCTCCATAAATCAGCTTAGAATGCCTGCCATTGCTAAAATATTGATTTCAGTGATTATATATCACTCTTTCCATAATTAGTGAAAGAAAGAAATCCATTTCAGATTTGTCTTGAGGCAAAAGAGAGTTCTTGTTTGTTCCATATGTATAGTTTTGTATGCATTATATCTAATTACTATAATTATTTATGCATATGTAACCATGATTATTTGTTACCAATTCTTGGACTTTCTTGCAGAAAGGACCTTAAGATTCAGTGACAGAACTGCACACAGCATTCCAAATGCATTCAATGAATGAGCAATGCAGATTTGTTCTGTGCTCTATCGTATGTCCTTTGAAAAAGGTAGACAGGGATATCTTTTTATCTTTCTGATATTATTCATCTCATCCTTTAGAGATTCTAGTTCAGGTTGTCATTAAAAATCAGAACCCAGAAAGTTGAAAATGACTGTCAAGAAACATTGTCCTGACAAAAATATACAGAAGATTAATAATTGAATTTAAAATCTAGTTGTTGGTTTTTTTCCTAAATTCATTTTATTTTTATATGCAGGTGATAATTCACATGAGACTCTGTCATATGCAGATGATCATTCAAAAGAAGCATGCATCCTAAAGACTAGTTGCAGTGAACGTGATTTGACTTTAGAGCAGCATCTAAAGATGCAAACTATAGCATCTGGAGAATTTTCTTCAGGCTCTGAAGTGAGAAATCAAAGTGAATCAGTTGAAATGGAGACACCTGTCCAAAGAATAGAGCCAAAATCTACCTTTGAATCTGAGCAAAATCAGTTTCCTGGTACTGAGCACAATGTAGATTGTTACAACAAACAAGGAATAGCTGCAAGGAATTATACAATTGAAAAGGATGTATTATGTCAAGGTGTTCAGAACTTACCTGATTTGCCATATAATCAGCTGGATACTTCACAAACAGTTTCATCTGATAGAACTGAATGTTGTTCTTTGCCAAATCATATACTATCTGAAAAAAATGCAGAAGTGCTTGCTCCCTTGAAATCTGATGAAAGTGGAACAGTGAACAAACTTGGTGTGAATTGTAGCCATTCAAAAGAAATTGCTGAAAATTTACAGCAGGTAACAGACCAATCTGTGTTTCCTGTATCTGCCCAACAAAACCGAAACAATCCTAGTTCTTCTGATTGTCAAGGCTCAGATAAGTTGGAATCAGAACCTTCTGCAACACTTGCAGTTGAAGCGTCCAGTCCAAATGTAGTAGAGCTCCAGCTTGAAGTTGTTGGTACTTCCAATAGTCTTAATTTGGATGACCCAGCTACTGACCCAGAGCCTTGTTTAAAATACGGAAACCAGAAATTGGAGGATTCTGAAATAACACAGGTAGAAATGCAGGAGCCATCATCTTCTACAAAAGCAGATGCCGAGAGCTTATTTTTAACTTCTGATAATGAGAGGCCTACAGAAACAACTACTGAGGCCAATCCCACTACATCCAGTGAATGTCATTCTCCACTTACAGATCCAGCAGGTGAAACAAGCCCAGGAAACAAAGTTGCTGGTGGTGTTTCATCTAGTAATCAAGGCACTGGTGTCGATCCTTCTAATATTGTTTCCTTAAAAATTATTATTAGCGATGATCAATTCATTTCATCAGACACTGAACTAAACAATGCTGTTTCCAGCATCACAGGGGACAATGTACCAACTATAATATTGTCTTCTCCAGCTAAATCACCATCCAAGATGACAAGAACATCTAAATCTATAACAGCTGAAGAGTCTGAAAGGCCTGGAGATTCAACTTTGATAGAACAGAATCTTTTGGTTCTCAGACCTCAAGATTCTGTTGTGAGTTCCCTCAACATACAGAATGAAGATTGTGCAGTATTTTCAGTTGCTGGCACAAGTAATGTTTCCAAGGATGGAGAATTTATTCAATTGATGCCAGCCACAAGCACGTCTTTTGGAAGCTCCAATAGTGTTTATATCGCCTCCTGTATATCTGAGCCAGCAGCATTGAGTACTAATGTTACTCCATCAAATTTAGTTGTGTTTCCGGGCAATTCAGCTTCTCTTGCATCACAGGTTCCCATGCTACCACAGTTACGGACACCTCCTAGGACAAACGGTTTGTTTGCCATGAACCCACCAATGTCTCCAAACTTTTCACAAGGTAATTATTTGTAGACAAGTAAACATTTGCTTGGGTTTTAAACAGTTAGATTTTAATGTACTGTTGGTTGAAGGAATTTATAACGGTCAAATAAAATTAGAGACTGATACTAAGAAAAAACTATCATGGATAAAATGTACATGATGGTGATTGAGTCATAGATGAGTTGAAATCAATTGATGTAAGTGAATTGGCTTTTATTGGCAATTGCTGAACCTTGATTCCGTATCATGTAGCTTTGACACCAGTATCCATTAATTTTTAATAAAAAAATCAAAGTTGGATGAGTAAATTAAATTTCTGACTTGGTCAAAATCAAGGATCATGAAGACTCAGTGGTCCTCAATATTCACATAGAAAGTATTCATATAGAAGAGAAGTCTGTTCAAGCACTAAGGCTTCCTTTTTTTGTTTTTGCAGCCATTAAACTTAAACTGAAAGTCATATCCTGTTTTAATAGAATAAGGTACAATAACAATATGTAAATGATTGTCTAATCCTTTAATCTGTATTTCTTAACAGCTCAGTTGCTTACAAATTGATAGTTTTCTTCAGCATTCCAATATTTAGTTGTGAGTTATATCATATTTTTGACTAAGAAGTACATACAGTATAATATGCCTGAGGTATAAATATAATAGTGCTTAAAATTTGTCCTTTGAAGTTTTAATATTTCTAAATAAATACAATCTAAAACATGATTTCCATACACGTCCTAAAGCTAGATAAAGAGAACCCAATTGTTTATTAAAAAAAGTAAATGTTGCTTTAAAAGTAATTGAAAGTAAATGAAAAAGTAAATGTTGCTCCACTTGTGTGGATTTTAGATTATATTTATGCAGAAATTCAACATGATTCACAAACCTTTAAGCATTACTGTCGGTGATAAATGGAGGATTTGCAAAAATTGAGTTGGAAACTATTTTAGAAAAATATAACGTTCTAATATCATCCCAGCTTTTCTCAAAGAGGCAACACAAATGGACCTCATTCATTTGTTCGTGTCCATACACTTCAATTTCTACTTCTTGTTTATATTCAGCTTTGCCATTCTTTTCAGGTTTTATATAAACTGCTAATAAAAAATTTGACTGCATCAGTGGGGGCCACACTTCCTCTGTAAGACTGCAAAGCTGAGGTAGACTTGCTCCATGTGGAAAAAAACTATGTGAACCAGCTTTTAGGAAATGCTGTAATTTGCTATTGATTTATCTTTAGAGCTGTAATCTTTCATTGTTGCATCAAAACTAAAGTTAGTTTATTTAGTGGGCACTACATTTTTTGCTGCTCATAGCTTGTCCTTTCTCTGGACTGCTTAAAGCTATTTAGAGATAGCTTTTAAGGTTACTAGGTTAGATTTACTAAGCTTCAACTATCAAAATTTATCTTCAGTATTTTCATTGATTTTTACATAGGAGAGAGAAAAAGAGATGGAGGAATGTAAGATTATATAGTTCACATGGATACCTTAATTTTTTAGGGTCTGCAATTATAATTGCTTCTCCGATACAGCCTGTATTGCAAGGAATGGTAGGAATGATTCCTGTATCTATAATGGGACAAAATGGAAACGCTATCTCAGATCCTTCCCGTCAGGTAAAATGTTGTGTTTAAAAAATAACTATTGTTTTTATTCTTTTTTGAGCTAAAGAAACTTTTTAGAAAACTTGATTTCTATTCCTTTCACTTTTTAAAGATTCTGCATATGCCGGTCCACACTTCATTGAGCAGTGGAGGTGTTCCTAAGCTCCCTCTTCCTCCAAAATCTTACAGGATACCAAGAAGTAAATCAAATGGGGGAGGTAAGCAGAGGACATAGGCAGCACACGGTTATATTAGTTCAAATATTTGCTGGAGATGAGGTTCCATCTTGTCTCCCATTCTTTTCAGGCTCTTTACTATTACTGAAAGAAGGTGTCAAAAGTTTTGGGTTAGAGTCCTCAGCCTACAATTAATGCTCAGTTTTATCTTGTTTCTCTGTTAACTGATCCATTGGAATCTTGAATCAATGTTTTAAGGCAGTTTGGGGTTGATAAGATTTACTATCAAAAGCAGAGAAATGTGCTGCGTATGTGGAAATTAACAACTTTCAGTATAGATTTACAGCTAGACATAGATGGAGTAGCTTTTCTTTTGCTGGACCAAATGCTGGGCTTAATAGTTCTTCTGGACTGAGCACTGTGTTGCTCAAAGGTTTGGAATGTTTTACAAGTTTAGCTCCATATGCAGCTGCAGTTCTGCCTATAGAAATCCCACTTTGTTTCATTTATGCAGTTACTGTTTTCATCCTCGTTAGCATCACTTCGTTCATGTATTTCCTGTTTTTGCACCCAGAAAGCATTCAAGGTAGCCGGTCATGACCAGCTATGTTAAGTCTTTTGGGGAAATTCCCTGGGTGCTAAAATATGACTGCCTAAATGTTCAGAATTATATGAATGACTTATAGAGTACCATATACATTATTTGCAACTATATTTCCACGTACTTATTTTACTTCGGCATTACCTTATTTGAAACCCGTGCAGTTTCATCCACATCTTCAAATCTGCAAGAGGCCCTTGTCTCTCACTAGCTCAGAGTAGTCAGGTTTGAGAGTAGAGGAAGTCATTAAAGAAGACTCCAAAGACTCATTTATTATCTTGTGAATGTTTTATCTGCACTTCAATTTTTTAAGTGTCTTGAGAAATAAAATATGGGTTCTGTACTCAAAAAAACATCCTAAAACATTTTGTGACTTCGTATAAAACTAAATGCTTCTTGAATGCTATTGGTAAAAAATATTTATTTTGCCTTAATCATTTAGGAAAGCCAGTGCTCAATGGATCAGAACCTGTCAATCATCCTGGTTCTCGAGTTCAGAGGTCAGTTGTGCAGTGAGGTATTTCTTAGTTTGTATTATTGCTGGACCTGGAGAAATGTATAAACTGGCTGATCTTCATTATAACCAGCAGCCACAAAATTGCAGAACGTAATCTTGGGAGTTACTGACAAAACATCAATTCATACAATATTTCTTAATTTGAGTGATTTGGAATTGGGAAAGCGTTGCTGTGGGCAGGAGTGATTTGTCACTTTCCCTATGGGCTTTCCCATTTTTCTCATTGGAAGCAGTCACAAATCATAAATCTTGATCACAGGATGTTGTAATTGTGAGCTGGGAACCTAAGTGTCCAGACCACAATCGCTTGACCGATTGGTTCAGTGGCCAGAATTTCAAGGGTTCATTGTACATCCATTTTTTTCAGCACTACTGTAACTGAAAGATCCCTGAACGAATGGGCATAAGCCAAGGACTACCTGTAAAAATCGCTTCAGGTTATTGTTCTTATTTTTATGCTAATCATTTTCACTGAGTGTTGTAAAATACTCTGAAGAGACAGTTCTAACTGGTTTGATGTGTATGCTACAAATACAAATATGTATAGGTAAAAGTTAAAAAATATTCTTAAACAAAATAGCCCAAAGATGCTTATCAAAAGGCAACCGGACTTTGGTTTGTGTTTTTTCTTTGAAAATGTTTCATTTCAGAACTGAAGAAGCTTCTTGGATGTGAAACAAAATATTTTCAAAGGACAAAAAACAAATACAAAGTTCAGTTCTTTCAGAAAAAGCAACTTTGGAACAATTATGATTTGGAAGATTGAAAATCTCCATAGACATCTAAACAAAATGTTCTTATGCATTCTTCTATTCATCTTAATAATGTAAAATAATTTTAAAATGTTTTACATTTTATGTCATATTTAAATCTATTTATTAAAGGTGATTTAAGTTCAAACCAATTTAAGCACCGAGCAGTGGTTTTGGATAGCAAAAATAATTAAAATAGAAATTTCATGCAAAGTTGCCAAATACTATTTTTTTCTTTCAGAATTGGAAACTCAGACAAGAACATTTGTGTGGACTTGAAAAAGCAGCTGGAAACTGTGCAAGCTGATACAACAAGTCCAAGTTCCAAACAAAATGGCAGCCACAGAAGAGTGCTTTGCTTTGATACCACCCAAGCATCACAAAAAGAAAAGAATGAGAATCCTAAGTTCTGTCAAAGCTTTTCTAATACCCTGCTTTCATCAACAAAAACTCAACCTAGCAAGAGGGATCGTGAAAGAACTCTGCCAAGAATTTTATGTAAGCCAGATATTACTAGCAAAAATTCGGCTATCAAGGAAAGCCAACTGGAAAAAAAATGTTCGGGTCCAGGACTAGCATCAGATATATTAAGAAAGCAGACAGCGAATAAAGAGAATGAATTAGAAAGGAATCTTGTCCCCCAAACTCAGGAGGAGGCATCCTTATCCAACAGCCAACAAAGTCATCATGAGAAGAATTGTTCCTCAGCTCAGGAAGTAACTAAAAAACAGGGGCTTCAGCCAAATGCCAACAATAAAAATGCAGGCATTTTACCCTCAAAGGACTTTAAAAAAGAGCAAACGAAGTCTCCCAGTCAAGTCAATAGCTTGACTGGTCCTTTAACTAAGCAAGCTGTGGAAATGCTGTATGATATTCAAAGGCATAGTCCTGCAAGTAAGCTACCTGAAAATGGGGAACTGCCACTACCCCGTACGCCTTCAGGTGCTAGTGATAGACATTCAGACGATACTTTTGATATAAGGACTCCAACCTGTAAAAGGTATAGTGAAGATAGTACAACACCAAGGATCATGGTTCCTCCAGCTACTCCTGATCTGCCGGCTTGTAGCCCAGCAAGTGAAACAGGTAGTGAAAACAGCGTGAGCATGGCTGCCCACACTTTGATGATACTTTCACGCGCCGCTATTGCAAGGACTAGTACAGCTACTCCACTGAAGAACAATACTCAACAGTTTAAGTCTATAAGAAGCGCAACTAAAAAAAGAAAGCAGGAAGACTCTGTAGATTGTGAAAAGAATTCCCGGACGACCAGTAAAAAGGATGTTCAGAATTTTGCCTTGCCCATTAAAAAAAAGAAAATAAAGGTAACCAGGTTTTTTTTTTCATTTAACAGCATGACATTATTCCTATACCGACAGAGAACTACATAAAGAAGAGTAGCAGTCCCTCAGTTTGTCCTTCTGTGCCTTTGAATCAGCTTTCTTCGCAAGATTTTAGAAGTGGTTTGCCCTTGCTTTTTTCCTAGGCCTGAGAGAGTGGGATTAGACCAAGGTCATTCAGTTGGCTTCATGCTTAAGGATTAGAATTCATGATTTCTGGTTTTTAGCCAGTGCCTTAACCATTGCATCAAATTGGCTCAATTCATCCCTTAACAGCCAATTATGGGAAACATTCCAGTGTATTCTACATGTGGACAAGAAACCTCTTCCCTATAATTCCTGCTTGTATTCAGATACTTTGGGGAAGAAAATCCTCCTCTTGACTGTCACTGTTTATGGTATACATCCTTTCTCTTTTCTATCCATTGATAGGCCATTTTCAGGATAAGGATTTGATTAAGACAGGACTAAAAGGTATAAAATTGGAAAATATCAATCATTTTGATTTAGAAATAAGTGTTTACTTAGTGGTAATATATCTTCACTGCTTGGTATGAAACAGCTGTTCACTGAACTGCTTAGTGCTTAAGATACTGACAATAGTGCTTAAGGCTGAAACTTAATTCTAAAAATCTTAAATCTGCAATTAGTTTAGAATGCATAAGACAAGGGTGTCAAATTGGCAGCCTGTAGGCCGGATGTGTCACACCCAGGCCATGCCTACTCCAGTTCCGTGAATTGGAAAAACGTCATGAAACATCATGTGACTGCAACGTGATGTGGCGAGTTTGACACCCGTGGCATAAGGGATCGTGCTGTTAACTCCTATGAATAATTCTTTTGTGCTGCCTGGCATACATCTTATAGAAGTTAAAAAATGGGGCATGAGGTAGTTTTACTTTCAGAAGAAAATTTGTTGATGCTCTTGAACATAGGCATTGCTGGAGATGAGAGCTTAAATGATCTGTTCTATGGAGATTTTTAGTCATAAATATTTTTACATATCTTAAAACATTTTCTTTTTCAGCAAAAGAAATTACCAATTGCCTTCCCTGCAGAAATGGATGTGGATAAATTTTTATTATCATTGCATTATGATGAATAAATGCCAGCTGTATTCAAGCACAGATGTTCTTTAACACTATGAAGAGAACAAGTTTAAGATTATATTGCATAATCCATCAAAATTCAACTTCTGAAACAAAAATCATCCTGGATCTAATGAACTTAATGGGTGTTTTCTAAGTGAGCCTTTAAAAGTTCTATGTTAAATTTATAGTTTATTTTGTCATGTAATTATTGTACAGATTTTCAAGTTGTAAAAGAACAAAATGCTACTTTTATTAACACCAGGTGTTGACTATGTTCTAGAATTGTTTTAACAGGGTTTCATGGTGTCAGACACCTCTTATCCTAAAGACGCCTAGAACCAAGACTGCTGAATTGTTCTCTGTTTTTAGATTGTGTGCCTAGGATTGGACCCCATGGTTCAATCAAATCAACTTCATACAGTTGGATTTGGATGAATTTACTGTATATACTTACAGATAATCTGAGAATTTACAGTAGGCATCAAAAAAAGCAGCCCCTCAAAAATTGGGTTCAGCTTATCCATGGTGGGCTTATCTTTGAGTATATACTGTAATGCTTGGTCTGTAGCAGAAAACCTCAGCTAATTTTGTATTGAGAACTTTCCGGTTTCCTTTTCTGTTTTTTTCCTTTAGCTGTAATCTATCATAATAAATACTTTTCAACTCTCTTACTATACATAGATATCTTAACAGGCTTCTAATTTACACAATAGAATTTACTTAGGAATGTGGTTTTTGCCTTTATAGGAATAAAGATTTAATTTTGATAAACCCTTGCTTAACTTGTTTAAGCAAGTGAAAATTTAAATATATATCCCAAGGATGTGACATCATTTGCAGTAGTGGGTATCTCACACAATTAAAACGGCAAGAGTGGAAAAGTAGAACTGCTCAATCAGTATAGTTCTTGTTGCATGCTTGCACCTTGTCCTTGCAGGAGAAGAAATCTTAGGGATCTGAGGAGAATCTTAAAAATCGTTCTTCTCAGTAACTTTCTTACATAATGTAAAATCCTCATTTCTCTGGTTGTAAATTGTCAGGCATGTATATACAAGGCTCACTTTTTTAGCCTTGAATGTACTAAGAGGGTAACAGAAGTAATGGTTTTGCATTCAATTAAAACAAGGATATTGTAAATATAGCTCGGTTCACTTTACTTTAGGTTGGATATTTATAATCAACATCTACCAGATATTTAAAAATGACTCTACCAAGAATTCAAAAATAGCATTTTAGCTGTTCAACAATCTGTGTACTTCCATATATGAAAAGTATTTTTTCAAGAGGTTTTAGCAATAAAGACCCTGTTTTATATCAGTGGACAGGATGCTATCTTCAACCTTTTTTTAATCTTTCACTGAAAAATTGAATCCCTGCTTCTGGTTTCTTCTGCTATATTGAAATATGTATGAGGATGAATGAGCAAAGTAGCTATATAACAATTCATCACTGCTTTTTTATGGGCAATTCTATATAAATTAGATTAAAGCTGTGTCATGCAGAAACCATCTGAATATAAGTCCTTAACTGCTCTTTTTTATATAAACTCTTGTTTATAGTTCAATTGCCATCTAACTGGAATTATTTTTCTGGAATGTGATTTGCTATTACAAGTTAAAAGATTTTCCTTTACACTTTCCTCAGTTACAAATACAAGCAAGTCTATACAGATAAGCTTTCAGAAGAGCTACAGTACTCAGTGGCAAAGATTGTTTTTCAATTTACCATACTATACCGGAGTGGTATTCAGCAGGTTCTGACCAGTTCTGGAGAACTGGTAGTGGAAATTTTGAGTAGTTCAGAGAACTGGCAAATACCACCTTTGACTGGAGATTTTACAGTATCCTTCCCCTGCTACGTCCACCAAGCCATGTCCACAGAACCAGTAGTAAAAAAAAATTGAATCCCACCACTGTACTGTACTATACTATACTAATACTATACTATACACTAACTTCAAAATGCTATTTTTTAAAAAAGCTTGACACTCAAATAACACAAGTTGTGATTGGCCTAAGTTCCCAAGCCTAGAATAAGAAACCAATTCATTATTATTGTATAGTAAATATTTATTCAATAGTTCTTCTTGTTTATTTCTACAAATTGTGGAAACATAATCCAATGTTACTTCTATACGATCTTCCTCCAACCAGCAGTTGTTTTCGGGGCAAAATTATGCATGCCACAACCCACTGCCCTCATTCTAGGAGGAAAAGGGAGAAGAGCAAAAGAATGTCTACAATTCAGTGATGAGAGCAAATCAAATGATTAGTATCTAAAATAGCTGCTCCATGGCTGCAGCATTGGGTGATAATTAATGTGTTTTATAGTCCAAGCTTTAGAAAACATTTTG
This sequence comes from Laticauda laticaudata, assembly GCA_004320025.1. NCBI lineage: Eukaryota > Metazoa > Chordata > Lepidosauria > Squamata > Elapidae > Laticauda > Laticauda laticaudata. Next base: position 51,183 of record BHFT01006211.1, read on the forward strand.
CATGAAAACATGCTATAATAAAAAGACATAATTTTGTTTAACAATGGCAGGCAAATTAATCCTCTATACTGCAATTCCAATCATGGTTGTAACAGCTATTCGTAAGTTGGGCCTTAGAGCTTGAGATCAGAACCTATAACTTTTGGATCAGTATTGCAGAGGCCCCACCACCACCATTGCAAATGCCAGCAAGGCCATGTTCTCCTTGTTTCAGAGCATGAGTCATGTGAACAACTATTCTTGCACCAGACATCCTGAAACAGAGAAGAAGAAAAAAGAGTTTCAAGTCGGAATACTGTCTTTGCTTAGCTTTTTCAGCTTATCCTGTGTAAACAAGTGTTTTTAGTCAGTTTAAATATTGTATTTTTCACACCACAAGACCCACTTAGGAGTAAGTGAGTAAGTTAGGTTTAGAAGAGGAAAATAAGAAAAATACCAGGCAGAGCCTGAGAGGACCACAGACAGGTGTCCTCTCGTGTGCCAGCTCTGCCTATTGACTCCTGCATGCGGAAAAGAGACAGGTGGAGGGCAATGACAAAGAAGAGGCGGGGGGTTCAGCGTTGTAAAAGGACCTGCTACTCTGGCCCGGCTGCTATTCACCAAAGGACCTGCACTGATGCAAAGACATTTTCACCCTCTTTTTTTTTTTGGGGGGGGGGGGGG